>RJWM01001867.1:54537-141986 GCA_004363535.1 Dasyprocta punctata | reverse complement strand
GTGCAATCAGACCATGATAATGGTAATTATTATATTAATAAAGCTACTGTGCCCTGGAGATGTGGCTTTGTGGTTTCCCAAGAGGCTTCTACCCTAGCCAAGGAGTAGACAAAATTCTTTTTAAGTGTTGTTTTTCAATGGTTTTGTGGCAAAGAACAGCAGAATGTCATCAGAAGGAAATAAGAATTAAAGGGAAAGGAAATTTGAAGAAAAATATAAACTAGGATTCCTTTCCAATGGCATGCTGAGCAAAGGCTGAGGAGCCCTGCTGGAGAGGAGGTAGGAGTGACCTCCCAATGAATGTAGCTTCAGGCGCCCTCTGCAGACAAATTCCCCAAGTTGGTGGCTGAAGAAGGCAACAGAAATACTTACACAAACTCTTTCCACATTATCATCAGGGCACAATCACATGTCCTATGGAACAGACACTTCCTATGTACATAGCATATGGGAGCTCCTACCATGACGGTAAGCATATTATTTATTTACTTTCCCCATGAACATCTCTAAAATCAAGAACTTTGAGGGAGTAAAATGAAACAGGCATGGAGGTTAGAAAATAGTGTGGAAGTAAAAGTATCTGGGAAATATTCATTGAAAAATTGAATATTAAAAACGTACCCTAGTGTTAGAAAAAAACCTTGTGAACAATTTGTCTTCCCCCACTCTGAATATCCTAACATAATTGACACCCTGAGTGGAAGCAGTGGTTTTAACACACTTTACCTGTAGGGTTGTCTTAACCTCTGATTTTAGGTAGCCTTATTGGTGTGTCTCACAATGTGCTCAAGAGAGCTGCTTTGCTCCTTTTTCCACCTGCTGCTAATCTCTCTCACTCCATTTTTGGGGGCTTGATTAGAAGCTTCCATTAGAAGTTAGTCAGTTTAAAAAGCTCTGGGTGATTCGAAGTTGGCAAGCCCTGGCAGTATGCAGTAGGACAAACCCAGCCTGTAGTCTGAAAAGCACCAGTTCGGTGGATAGGATGACCTCTGACTCTGCACTGTTTAGCTCAAGAATATCCAGTAAAAAATTCAAAATCAATTGCCCAGCATCAGTTTTCTTTATACTTTTTAAAAAATCATTAAAGCTCCTCTGGTGAATCTAATACCCAAGCCAAGCTGGAATCCCTTTTTCAGAGCAAGGTGGCTGAGTATCCTCTGTCTTTGGATAGAACGTGGTCCCCTTTCCACTGCTTTGACATTTTTTATATCAGCAAGGTACTTTCCTGAGTGGCAGCAGTAAACACTAACTAAAACAAAGTCCCAGACTCATGGAGTTTACATTCTTGAAAGATTACAACAATACTTAAAAGTACTTGGGGAACTTTTGCCTGGTCTAGTGGTGCATACCTATAATCCCAGCACTGAAGAGCAGCCTTGGCTACATAGTGAGTTCAAGGCCAGTCTGAAGTACGACGTGGGACCCTGTCCCTAAACATCAAAAACAAAACAAAATAAAACAAAACAAAACAACCTGAAGAATCCCAATCTAAAAAAAAATTATTTTACTTGGTGACAAAAAGTGCATCTTTAATGCCAGATTAAGTTTTCAGTAGTAAACTTTTTAAAAAGTTTTTGATTGTGTAGTTCTTTTAAAAAGAAATTTGCCATATTTTCATTTCTGAAAAGAACTTACCATAAAGAAATCTTAGAGATTATTCACAGTCCTCACTGTTCAGGGAATTGAATTTAATCAACCTCTTCTTCAAACCTATGAAAGTTTTTTCTTTGACTCATTTCAATCTAAAAGTAGTCACGTTTAAAGGAAGACAAACTCACAATCTGGAAGTGAATAATTCCTCTTAGGTACTCTCAAATGACAGTCAGTAAGTCTTTACATAGAGTAGTACTTTTATGAATTTTCTTTTCAGGTATATTAAAAAAAATAAACAAAACAACAACAAAGCACAATTCCGATCCTTCTACTTGCTACTGTATCATCCACAACCTGAACTGCAATTGTGATTTGGGTCTGTGGACCCATGCACAGTGCCTGCCTAGGAATATTTCAGTACTACTGATTTTATAACCAACTACCCCAAGATATTATATGTACAAAGCATATGGGGCACAGAAGGGAAAAGAAAATGGAAAAACCTTAGCCATGTTATCTAACCAAGAATAGATCAGACTCTTTGTTTCAAGACTTCACAATAGAGTCTTGGGACAAGGATCTAAATTCCATCATGGTGAGATGATCAGTTGAAGACTTTACGGGACTTCTTAAGTGAATCCAAAACCCAAAGGCCCCAGCAGGTGGTCAAGTTTGATATTCAGATCATTAACATTTTGCATGTGGAGTTTCCATTAGGACATGTTTACTACATGATGGACAATCTGTGTATATTTGCAGATGTGCTGTGCTGGCCATCAAACCTGTGTGGAGAGAATAATTCCCAGCAATCTCTACCTGATTCTTGCTGAAGGCAATGTCCAATCAAAGTGCAGAGCACGGCGAATAAATGAGTTGCTTTGACAGGAAATTCCAACAGCAATTTTAATTCTGATCAGGCTTCAGGAAATGGAAAAAATAAAAACACATCAATTATACTGACAGGAAGTTTTAAATCACATGGCAAACAGCTGCTGCCAAAAGATGTGTCTGCCAGCTTTGTTAAGGAGCCCAGTATTTTGGTGTGACCAAAATTTTACACCAAAATGTTATAGGCTGACATCACTCCATAATTGCATGTTATCTCTCTCCAAGGGTAAAGAAAATGACATACTACTGAAAGCATATCATTATTATGAAAAAAATCATCACTCTACTGTAAAGGTTTGGAATGCATTTTAGAAAAAAAATCAGCACATACACGTATACTTCTTCACAAAAAGCAGATTTGTCTGACAATTAAATCACGACCATCCATTCCTGATGAAATCTTGTTTAATCAACACTCAGGGATGACTACTCATTCCCTCCGATGACAAAGGGCTGAATGATTCTTTCCTGCCCTCTAGGCCTTCTGCTGAAAAGACTTTCCCTTTACGGTGTGTCTCAATACTTTTAATCTGGGTCCCTAAGCAAGAGCGCCCATGATGATCCTAGCCAACAGAGAACAAGTCAAGCAGAATCAGCTCCCCCATTTAGGGGAGAGAGAGAGGTGACTTTCTACAAAGTACACCATGCAGCCTCCCCACTTCAAAAGAGCTTTAACACAGAGCCACTCTAGACAAATTATAAATTCACTTTCCTAGGAGTTATAAAGTGGTTTTCTATAAAGTTCAAAGGGACTCAGAACTTTCTCTGTTTTGTTGCCTTTCCTACTTCCTGCTTAGGAACCTGGGGACAGATGTTAATGACTATGTGCTCATAAATGACCCACAGAAGAGGTTATAACTCAAATTCTCCTTTTCTTCAACCAATTAAAGACTGCCCTTTTTCCTAAAAAAAGTCCATGAGCTTTGTTATACTTTTCCCTTTATAACTGATAAAGTTTCAGTTTATCAACTTTCCTTGATAAACTGAACATAAATTTTCGATGTGGGCCTTAGAATTTAGAAACAATGACATCGAAACAATTTAAAACTCCACTTTCTAAGTAATTTTCACCTATTCAGTATGTTATACCAATATAGCCAGTAAGTTTAGTATTACTTATTAATATCTAGCATATGTTGCATTTTAGAAATTTTAGAACATGTCCTTCAGTGGGATTCAGAGTAAATTTTACTTTTTAATAATTCGCATGATTATAAATAAAACATAAACAGAACTGACAAGAAGCATCATGTATAGATTGACATTCTAGGTTCTTGGAGGGTAGAAATATTATTTTAATGCCACTTGCAATTCCCAAAACAGAATGAAATAATATGCAACTTGCTTTCTGAATTCTCTCTGCTTTGCCGTGCTTGTTCCCAGGCAGGATGGTTTAGTAAAGAGTACACAGGACTCTGAGTCAGACCACTGAGCTGAGGGTGAGCTGAGGGTGCTGCTTAACATTAGGTCAATTTCTTACTCTCTCTGTCAGTTATTTTACTGAAAATGAGAAACATAGGACTTAATTCAGAAGGTTGCCAAGAGGATTAAATGAAGCATCAGATTTAAAAACCTAAGCCTAAGACCTGATGTATAGCAAATACACAAGAAGCAACAGGAGACATAATCATACTTATTAATTTTAGTGTTAATGTTAATAATCCTCACCAGTCTACCCTTTTGCCTCATGTTTTGCCATGATTAAAACTCTCTTAAGGTAGATGTATTTCTCCATGAAGACCATCTTTCTCTTGGTTAAACTGACCCTGGCTTAGGGTGTATGGTGCAGACTTCTACACTGGACAAGACTTCTCGGACCGAGCTACAGAGAGCTTCCTCCTTTACCCAACTCTCTCTGGAGCTGCCTATGCAAGCAGCAGTCTTCCATGAGCAAGATACTGCCAATCCTTGTCACTCAGCAGCAGCCCAGGTTCTGCTACGGTGAACCCAGCACCAAGACTACACAGTGGGGTGGGTGGGGGCTAAGAGAGGACCTTTTGTAGGCTCTTCCCTCAAACAGCTTCTTCATGTCTGGGATTTCAGTATCCCCCAAAGCTCACACATGGAAGCCCTGCTGCCCAATGTAGCAGTGCTCACAGGTGAGGCTTTGTGAAGGAGTTTGGCTCACGGGGACTCTGAGTCCACTGAAGGATCAATCCATTGATGGGTTCATAGTTTAGTGGGTGTGACAGCTCGTTTGTTAGGAAGTGAGCTTTTACGCAACTTTCATCTGCCACGCCCTCCTGCCAGGATTTCCTGCCTTGCCACAACGCCTAAAATCAACTGAGCCAAGCGACCATGCCAGGAAAGCTCTGAGACTGTGAGCTAGGGTAAATGCTTCCTTCTTGAAGTTGATCTTTTGGATGAAGCGAACATATTTCATTATAAAGGAAAGGGTGGAGAAAATGCTTCCTCTCATGCTCTCAATTTGACCCTGAACTTTGCCTTCGAGCAAGGACTGGCATAAGACAGGACTCTCAACATTGCTCCTGACTGGATGAATCAATGAAAGAGTGCTCACTACCGTATTTAGAAAGAAGACACGCTCCCTTATACACCCACGGTGCACTGCTAAAGCAATGGACTGAATGTGTGTGTCCCCCTTCCCCAAATCTGTCTGTTGAAATCCTAACCCCCAAGGTGATGGTATTAGGAAGCCAGGTCTTTGGAAGGTGATTTGGTGATAAGAGAGAAAGTGGAGTCTTCACGATTGGAATTAGTGCCTTAGTGCTGTTATAAAAGACTTCTGAGAGATCCCTCTCCCTAGAGGCACTGTTTATCAACAGACAGCAGGACCTCAACAGATACTAAATTTGAGGCCAGCTTGGTTTTGGTTATTCCAGTCTAAAAATGAGTGAGGAATAGACTGCTGGTGCTTATGCGTGTGTGACACAGTCTATGACGTTTTATTAAAGCAGTTTAATGGACTAGAGCAGCTAATAATTTTCATTCTGTAGAGGTACTAGTTCTGGGTAGATGAGGAGGGACAGGTATTTACAAAGTCACATGGTAGTTGTATAATGCCAAATATTAAATAGTTAGCAAATTTCTTCATAAGTAATAGCAGGAGACAAAACCCAAGGCTTTATTATAAATTCTATATTGTTTGGGATATAGTTTTCCACTAAGTAACCAAGTAAATTTTTATTTCATATTGAAATGTCTATTACAACCTTTCACAGAGCAAACTGTTTCAAGAGTTTCCAAACCCAATTCTCCAAGTCAAGACCCAGCAGGACACTGCTGTTTCATTTAGTAATTTTGTTTCCTGTTCTCTCCACTTGGCTTTGTTTGACATCTGCCTTTATTAACTATATTTTTCATTTACATTACTAGCTTTGACAGCTCAAAGAAACACATCCTTCAAGTCTGCCTGTACTATTTCTTAGTGCACCCTAGATTTCTGGGCTTGTACCATCAGCAGGTGATCCAATACATTTGTTAAGTAATCCTGTACATTTAGTAGTTGATCTTCATGGAGTGCCAGCCATACAGTGGACCCCAGAAAGATAAAAACAAGGAGTTAGGCACATATTCTCAACTAGACAGACACCATGAAGCCCAAGTAACATTTCCTGTCACGTTGAACTTTAAGGACATTATTGGCAATGATATTTTGTGTTTGTCATTTTTAGATTTTTAAACAAAAGTTCTAGATAGTTATAAACCAAATCATATGACATACAACGGGCCTCTTTTGTATGGGATCATTGCTATTTCTGCCAAAAGAGACATCATGTGCTTTCCTACCTTTCTCTTCTCTGGTTATAAAATCCCAGAGAAAAATCAAGAAATGTATGAATAAGACTCTGTTGGGTCACAAGGGCTGATCAAAGCACTCCCTTTTATGTTTCTCAAATTATCTTCATAATAGCTGATTTTGTTCCCTGTTTTCTCAATATTACAGCCCTTCAGGATGAATACAGTATATTTCTTTGAAAAACACTCTGTTACACTAGTACTCCAAAACTTGTGTTCAGTCGTTAAAACTAGGATTTTTTTCCACCTCAGCCTATCCCAACCCAAGCTTACTGTGCTAAAATATATAAAAATTATTAAGACACTAAGGACAAAACTAATTTAAGAAAGGTTATAAGGAGAGAATTTGCAATTTAGTTGTTACTTTCTAATAAAAGATGGCATTTTTCATAGATAGTATGGCACCTGAAAAAAGATATTAAAAGCAAGTGATAGTAGATTTTACTTTCCTCTCACTTGTGAAAATGCTATCTAGCAGGTCTTTTTATTTTTATTTTTTCATCTGTGAGATAGGGTTTGTATCACTAATAGCATAACAATCATTACTACTAGAGAGAAATCTTATAATAAAAATTTTTATAAAAAGCAAATTTTACCAAAGCCGATGACTAAGGTGTACCATCCATAGGGACAATAACCAGTACAAAACACTTTAAACTGGAGGGTCACCCACTAAAATGCGTGACTGAAAAAGACATGTAAATGAGTAAAGAAAATGCATACAGGACCAGTGAGGGGTGAGGAAAAATTTAATTTCAAATTTTGAAAACAGGGAGCAAATCAAATAAACACTCTCCACCCCTCTATGCAGCCCACATCCCCTCCCTCAGTTCCTTCCCCCTGCACATCAGCGCTCTGTTCTCCAAGAGATTAACTATCTAAGAACACAGAAAGAAATCTCCCCAAAATACCACCTTCATTCAAATATCTGTTCCAAACCCAGATGCCCAGAGATACCTACAAACTCAAAAGTGGACAGAAAGCAGAAGTTAAAGCTCCATTTCTCTCTACTTGCAACCCTTATTTTACTACTGGTTTTCATTTTTTGCACTTAGGCCAAATGCAAAGCAGTCAAACAAGCTTTCCTAAAAAGCTTATTTCTTTGAGAAGCCCACAGTCTGTATCAGTTTGTTAGAGCGGTCATAATACAGTAGCACAGAGCGGGTAGCTTAAATATCAGAAATTTACTTCCTCACAGTTCTGGAGACCAGAAGTCCAAGTCAAGATGTTGGGAGGGTGCTTTGCGAGACCCCTCTCTTACCATCTCTACTTAGGTAGATGCTCCTTTTGTCTTTGTATGATCTTCCCTCTGTGTGTGTGTGTGTGTGTGTGACTAGGTTTCCCCTTCTTTTTTTTTTTTTTTTTTTCAGCATCGGGGATCGAACTCACAACGCTCCTCCTACTTCAGCCTCCCGAGTGCTGGGATTAAAGGCGTGCACCACCACGCCCGGCTCCCCTTCTTATAAAGAAACTGGTCGCATTGGATTAGTGGTCACCCTAATGACTCAATGCTAGCAATCTCTATCAATAGTCTTTTAATACAGTGACCTTCTGAGGCACTGGATGTTAAGACTTCAAACCTGAATGGGGAGATACATTCAAGCCCCTAATAGTGAAAAGCATGTATGAGTAGAATTTCTATTGCATCATAGATTTGTTGCCTAAAGTTTTGCTCAGGTAGAGTGTTCCTAAACCAACAGTTGGAAAGCTGTCGTGTCCAGGCCAGCAGCATTAATTTCACTGAAGATGTTTTAGAAGTGCAAAATTTTGGGATTGATCCCACACCCAAATCAGAAATTTAGAGTGGAAGCCATGTAACTTACTTATATTTTAACATAACATTTAGATGAGTCTCCTGCATGCTAAGTTTGAAAGCCACTGGAACTAACCAACTAGCTATTCCAACACACTAAGAGGTACTGTAAATGGAATACTCTGGTAGGTTATTTTATATTATTATTTCGTGTGCGTGTGTGTGTGTGTGTGGTACTGGGAATCGAACTCACAACCTCATGCCTGCCAGGCAGGCACTTAGGCCACTGAACCAAACTCCCGGCCCTATTGTTTTCAAGCCAGAGTTGCACTATGTAGTTCAGGCTGGCCTTGCTCACATTGTAGTTCAAGCTGGCCTCAAACTCACAACGCTCCACCTACCTCAGCCTCCCAAGTGCTGGGTTTAAAGGCATGTGCCACCACACCTGGCTTCTGGTAGATTATTTTATAAAGCAAATTCTTCAAACTTGTGAATAATGACTTCCTAATTTTTGAACTTTGAAAATTTGAATTTTAATGCTAGTTGATTTTTTTTGTATAAGCCATATTGAAATCTTACTTGATTATATTATTTTGAAGTACAAGTACAGACACATGTACATGTGGTATGCATATTACTAATTTTATATCTTTACCTTATTATTTTACAAGGTTCACAAGGCATTGTCTCCTATGATCTATTTCAGCTTATTCAGGTTGAACCCCAGTTGTAACTCCCTCCATCTACTTCTTCTAATCATTTCTCTCTTTTTTTATTAGTACATGTTTGTGACAGATAATATTTACATTCGTCCTGAGGAACTGGGGTATATATATATGGCATCTTGATCATGTTTATGCCCCTGCCCCTTCCCTCCCTCCTTCCCATACCAAACTGAGTGCCAATCAAAATTCCTTGCATCACATTACTTCAGAATTACCAAAATTACAGATGGAAGTGGAGGTCCCTTCAGATTTTCCCTCTTACATTCTAGAATTACAAATAAGTCCAACTGAGAAGACAGATGCTTTTCTGGCAATTTTGTGCCCAGGAATAGAAAAATTATGTGCAGCAGCTACTAAGTCACATTGTGATTATTGTTGTTTTAGTCCCGATTTCAGCAGCAAATAATGAAACAGAAGAAACTCAGAGGCAGCCTGCCAGCATGAGTTTCACTCCCTTTGCAGACAACTGAATTCTTGGCAATTTTTTTCCTAAGAAAAATTACATTGTGGTAAAATACTCATGCGTAACGCACACACTCACACGTGGACACAAGCACCTTTCTCCTGTGTGTCACTGGAGCACAGCGGTAGGACCTCAACATCTTTATCACTTAATAAAGATGAGAACTTACACCTTTTCTAAACTACTAATATGAGGACTTGTACTCTAAATTTCTTTTTTTTTTTTTTTTCTGTGGCACCAGGGATTGAACTCACAACCTCGCACCTGACAGACCGGCGCTTAAGTCACTGAACCAAATTCCCGGCCCTGGTTTTTTGAGGCAGGGTCACACTGTGTAGCTCAGGCCGGCCTTGCGCTCACGATGTAGCCCAATCTGGCCTCGAACTCACAATGCTCCTCCTACCTCAGCCTCCTGAGTGCTGGGATTAAACGCGTGCGCCACCACGCCCGGCTTCTAAATTTATTTTTCATTTAAAAATATGTAATAATCCAAATGATAGGTGTTATACTTTATTAATTTTAGAATGGTGAAGTTCTCTGAGAGAACACAACCTAAATGGAAGTGGAGTGTTCTATCGCCACATCAGCATGGAGGTCCAGTTAAGATCACTGGACGACTGACATCAACGAGCCCTGAACTGTGGAGCTTTATCATGTAGGACGGTGGCTTTCAAGATCTCAGTAAGCTATGGATGGGTAACTTTGGACAATTAAAGTTATGGAAACTCTACTGAGAATGAGGCACCTTGGCCCATTTTGGATTCTAAATATACCAGAGGGCTCTCAGGCCCTGAAACAAGAACTCTCCTTCTTCAAGGACCTAATCTTAGACTCCATGTAGATATTATTAGAAATAGAGGATAGCATTAACTCTTCTCTGTAAAGATCTATGCAAATAATTCTTTGCAACATTTGAAATACAAGGCTTAATAGTTTTTAGCAATTCAGCAACATTATTCTTGCTAACATGGAAGGGTGACAGGAGGTAGTGATAGGTAATATAGATGCCGTAATGGGGCGGGGGTGTCAAAAATCTTTTGGGAACAGTTTAAATGAGTGAGAAATGATGAGTCAGAAAAACTTCAGTGCATTAGAGAAGAGCTTTTAAGAATGGGAAGGTCTTAAAAGGTGGAGTTGGCCAGAGGAGGTAGATGGGAGAAGGTAGAAGGGGAGGAGAGAAAAAGGGTATTTCAGAAGGAAGAACTATAGCAAAAAGCAGAGACCAGAGAATGAAATCATTATCAGGATCTCCTCTGATTAGAGACATGATCCTCAATCCTGGTAGTTTGTGTTAAATGCCTGGATAGATTTTAAGACCCTACACCAGACCAATTAAGTCAGTATCCCTCAGGCTGAAGTCCAGTCATTTGTATATTTTCAAGTTCCCCATGTGTTTTGAGCATGCAGCTAAGGTTCAGAACCACTAGGCTAGAGCACCCTATCTGAGACTGCCCTGTAGGTGTCACCGAAGGAGGGTCCTCTAGGCTCGAAAGCCATTCTGCACTTAGCTAAAAGTCTTGGAGAATTTTCAGGCAGGGGTGACATGAACCTTTCTTTCAAAATTATTCCTTGTTGTTGAAAGTCAGTCTGTCATATACATTGAGCATATCCAGATTGATTAAAGAGAAATAGGGCTTTAACTCTAGTCCGTGTCTAGTTGCCATGGAGACAAAATACTATCACTCATGAAGGGCACGCTTCCAACCTGTTCTTTGTGATTACTGATGCTCCCTTCACATGCCCTTTGGAGGAAACTGAGGTATCATTTTTTGACTGTTGAGTCTCCACTATCTAGAGTTTCCTCACCTTTTTTTCCTGCTTTGTCTCCTTGGCAAATGTTAGTAAAACAGAGCTTGTCAATTTATTAATGTCATAATACTTGGAGAAAAAACTGTTGCCTTCTAAAGGAGATTGGCTGTCTGGTTTGAGGCACAGAAGTATCATGGGGAAGCAGTTTAAGTCAAGAAGTATTAGCTGTGAATCCTGCCTTGAATATTTGCCAGCAAATTAAATGCTTTGAGCCTTAGTTTCTTTATAAAATGTGGAATACTCAAAACCATCCAGTATACGAGTAAGGGTTCCAGAGAAAATCTCTGGACATCATGGCACACTGCAAGTTGATAGGAGCTAAAGAAAGGGTAGCTACCACTATGAATGTCACCAATTTTTTTCCATGTCACCCTTAAAGGTAGGTTTTATAATATGATTTTTGTTAATATTTTTTTCAGAGAGATTTCCCTCTTACAAATTTAAAGACAAAAAATTGAAGTCGAGGCATAATTTTTTTTTTTTTTTAGCAGTCTTTGTTCCTGTCATTGTAATTTTGGGAAGAGATACCACTACCTAAAATGATTTCGGTTTCAAGAAGCTAAGATCAATTCACAGTAAGAATTGTAAAATAACATGCCATTCAGATCTGGAGAAAAGACAGGGTTTCTAGAAGAGAAAGGATGTTTTAATTGATGCAAAGGATCTTTTATGGAAACATTCAATACACCTGCTTAGAATATGTATAAATGGTAATTTTTTGATTAAAATTTATGAACACTTGTAATGTATCAAGCCTTTGACTAAGAACCGAGATGATGTTTTGAAATGTTGGCTACATGTGATGGCACTATAACCCAGTGAGACAGGTGAGCGGGTGCAGCCTGCTATCCTGCCCACCTACACGGTCCATCAGCCTCCATTCACTGGCCATGCCTACGGTCCACGTCACTGACTGCCTCTTGGACACTCGCTTCCTCAGGTCCCCACAGCCTTCCTTCATTTCAACCTTCCTCCCATGAGAAGTTCATCATTCACTCCTTACTCTCTCGACTCTGCCATTCTGAGCTCACCTCTTTGACCTGTTCCTTTCCATGTCCAAGGAATTCTCCTCTACTTGTGCTGCATGTTTACATGGAATGTTCTGTTTTTTCTGCTTTGCAACAAGCTAGTTCCACTCCTTAATCTCAAAAAAGCCTTCACTGTGCCCTCTTTGGTTCTATGAAATGTTGGACACTGTGTCATCCACTCAACAGAGATGATATTAAAGATCGCATTTCTCAGTAATGTTTTTATCTCTGTGTGTATATGGGTGTGCACATCTGTGTGTGTGTGTGTGTGACACACAGAGAGAGAGGGAGAGAGAGAGAGAGTAATGGGGGCTGAATTCGGGGCCTTCGCATTAAGCAACACCCCAAGCCCATTTTTATTTTTTAAAGTTTGAGGCAGAGTTTTGTTACAGTTGTTCAAGTTAGGATCCAACTCACAATTTTCCTGCCTCAGTCTCCTGGAGTGTTTTTGTCATTTAAAAAGATTAACGTAGAAAGAAGGTTGGACAAGATGAGAGTTATTTCCCTGTTGTTCTCTCACCATTGCCATCAAAGATCAGTTTCCAGAATCAGAATTTGAATCAGGAAGAGGGCTTTATCGACACCATCTATAAAGATTAATTGAGCAATTCCTGCTTTAAAAATATTTAAGAAACATAACAGAGGTCTTCTTTAAAAAACCCACACAGTACTAATGCTGGTATCTTTCAAGGCTCTCTTTTAAATTAATGCTGAGATCCATTTTTATGTATAATTCTTGTTCACTAGGGGAGAACCTTTGAAACTAGTTGACCAAATGAACTAAATTTTAAGAGAAAATTCTGCAATACTTTGAAAAATAATACATATACCAAATCTTCCAAACTGCGGCCCCTTTTGAATTCTACAAAAACCTTTCCCTGCCAACAGATTGCTTGTGTTGACACACAATCCACGTCACTTACAGCTTCAGCAAACAGATGTAATACATTTATGCATACATTAGTTAGTGTAAACATGACTCACTTAAGTGCAACAGATTTTTTAGAATTTTAATATTTCACCACCATGTCACTCCATGGAAACTGCCTTGGGGCTACTAAGCAGGAGTTACAAGCACCTCTCATATAAAACATCATTGCACATTAGCAGAAACTCCCTTCAGTCCCGAAGAACGGCGCACTGACTGGCGGCAATTCTGTAAACCACATGCAGTTCTAATTAAATTCATTTAAAATGCTGTGTCTCTCAGTAGATTTGAGGGGAGATAGAACCACTTAACAATAGCCAAGATCTAATCTAGTTTGTCAGAACTAATAATGATACAAATGCAATTTCTCACACAGGGACACATCCAAAAGGTTCACAAATGAGCAATTGTAGTTCCCTTTTTTTTTAAAGTAATATTTATAAATTATTACAAGATGTTACCAACCTCAGACCATGATTGCAATTTCTAATTTCAATGAATTGATAAAAGGTGCTATTAATAAAAAGATACATTTTGGGCAGCTGACATAACTAATTGATCAAGTAATTCGAGTAAAAATACAAGATTCCACTAGGAAAGGACAAGGATGAAATCACTCAATTTTCCAAAAGCCAGAGGCCTTGAAAAAAAGGAGACCACAGAACACTTTTATGCCTAACCAAAACCAAATAAAATGATCCCAACATACAAATAGGCTTCAGATGATATAATGTGACGAGAGATTTCAACTATGTAGGCAAACCTTTCATTTTCTTACCCAAATATGGCAAGCCAAGGATTACCTAAGTAGAGGGGAGTAGCGAGCCCTATTTCCTCAGTGTGTCGTCTCTGTAGGGGTGGAAAGGAAAATTTCTTCCCACCTCTTCAAATTTCACTGTACCTCACTGAACTAATACTCAACGCAACACTTGGGTCTCAAGATCTGGGTTCCATTAAAACAAAGTAAGGAAAAAGTGATCCCAGCTGAGCATGAATGTACCTAAGCTGACACTTGTAGTAGTGGTTGCTGGAAGAGCCATGACTGCCAGCCCACCCAAGGATCCCCGTAGCAGCCAAAATCACTGCTTTCTTCCAGCACCTGAGGATGACAGGGATACTGCTCATTTCTGCTCAGTGACCCTGCAGAGGTTACCACTGTTTGTGAATGATGGAGAGCTCAAGCTGTCTACCCAGACACTGGAGGAAATACGGTATCGCTCTCTGTCCCCTTAGCACATGAGCTCTCATTGCTCAGGAAAGACAAGAACACCCTCTTGACCCACTTTATGAGAGGAGAGTTAGCACACATTTGTATTTCTCCAGTCCTCCAGCAGCCAAAAAAATAGGTATCACCGAAATAATTATTTAAGGAAAGTCATTTTCCAATTATATCTTTATAATACCCTTTTAGTGAAAGAGCTACCAGTAAGTTGGATTGCAGTGATGGCTAAACAAATCAAACTGCTTGCTCTACGAAAGCAGAAAAAAATAGGAATAGAACTTAAAAAATAGGATAGAAAAATACATATGAATGTGGTGTCCTCAGTCAGAGCTGTACGATACCAGTGAGAATTATGCAATTAACAACATACAAAGCAAAAAGGGGAGGGGTACCCTATGAATAGTTAATACATTACAAACTTACACACATTTCATCATAGTTTTCTTCTTGGAGCTGATATAATCCAGAGTACTACCACATGGCATATATATAATCCAAACTGCTTGCTTAATCAGGAAATGTGAACAGGCTGCCAAGGACTGCCACATGACGCTAGAGAATAATCAGGTACAAGGAATTAAAGGTTATTCTCACTCTCTTTGCACCATCAGCTCAATCTTGCTTCCCATAAACAGAAAATAAATTAGCCTGCACCTTCGGTATGCAACACTGACAATGAGAATGACCATTTGGTCTATTCACCACAAGGAAATAAAATTTTACACTACAAGTTTTGGGCTGCTGAAAGAGATCCATTATTTTCCCATAGTCTAAGACCACCTTACCTCTGAAAAGGAGAGCTTTCCAGTCAGGTGAATGCTTTTCTGCAGCAAAATCATCTGAATTATTAGAAAAGCTGGAATCCTGTGCTGATAATTTTACATGAAATCATATGCCATGCTCTAGCACTACGAATAGTGACCAAGTTTTATTTCCGTTTGTGTCTTTATTTAAAACAAATCATTGAGTGTAACAACTTCTTTGGCTACCTTCTCTCCCAACCACCTTTGGCACAGTTGGTTCTTTTCCATTCACAGGCCTAGTACTAGTACACACTGATTAAAGAACTAAAAGGATTTCAGGGCTCACCTTCAGGGTGACTTTACTGCTGGCTTCACCCACTCTCACCTTGAGACTGACTTCTATAAACAGACCTTTCCTCTGTTTCTGGGATGTAAACCTCTCCCCTCAGCTTCAGTTACTCTTCTTTAGTCTAATTACATAAATTAATTTTATCTTCAATAATTTGATTTCTTAAAAACTGCTGTCTAGTACTGGTTGATATTTTTGAGAAGATGAAACAAATCACACCCAAATGAGAAGCAAGACAAAAATAAAAAATGAAAGGAGGATAAAATTAACACTTTCATCACTGATTTGCAAGAATAAGGCTTACAGAGAAAGCAAATAGAAGTGGTCATTGATTTCCTGAAATAGGCAGGTTTACTCACCCAATCAGGGGTCACATGACCGTAAGGCCTCCCCTGTAGCATACGACTTGAATGTGACTTATGGCACAGAGCGGAAGAAGGTAATTCGTACCCCTGCCTCCCTCAATGAAAAACTAGAGGTAGGCTGAAAATTCTCAACTCGTTTTTCCAAATCTACCAATCAGATAAGTCATTGTACCTGCCTCAGGATGGAGGCTACTGGCTAGGGTAGAGTATGTAAAGGAGTGACAGGAGACCTGGACTGTCTCAGTAACTGGACTTTCCATTGGTAAGAGCAGCAGGGTTGGACAGGAAGCTGGTTGACTTGGTGGAATGTAAGAAGCTTGGATCCGATTTCCAGACTATGTACTAAGATGTTGAGGTGGTAAAGGATAAAATTTAGAGTCCTTGGGATATAATTTGGAAAATTTATATTCTAAATTTGTTGAGAAATAACATCACAAGTTAAACAAGCAAAGACCAAACTATCATCATTACTACCAGTAAAGGATAAGTTGATAATTTTAAGATACTGTGTAAGCACTTGAACTTGCAGCTTCTTTCTCCCAGATTTTAGATCTTGGAACAGTTCACATGGGGCAGGGCACTTATCCACATCACTACCTCTAACTGGTTTGAGAAATGATATGACTATGAAATGGGTCAAATTTCCCATAGTTAGGACCACCAACAAGTTAGTTATATCCAGTCAAAAATTCTGACAAACAATTTTTTTGACTGCCAACTTTTCTACAATTCTTTTCTACAATCTCTATTAGGAAAAGACACAAAATTCAGATCTATGGGAAACTCTTTCTTCCCAAAAACAAGAAGAGGTAACAGTAGATAATCCTCCTTTATGCTACTCCAATGGAATTACAGTCATATGGTTGAATTTCCAATGCCTTCAACTAGTTGTTTCGGGCTTAAAATCTTGACTGTAAAATGTATGGAGACCACATTGGAATGACATTAAATTCCCTTGTCCCTTTGCCATATCCTTGACTCATTACATTTTTCTTACCATACACCATAAGAGCTAAATATCTTTTTCTACTTTTTGATTGTCATCACTTACTTACTCTACTTTTGCAGTTGCCATCCCCGAAACTACTTCTTCACTTCTTTAATATCCCCCAAATATAAAACGCCTTTTTTATTGAAGAGCTTTAGTGCTAGTTGTTAAGGACCATAAAAAGTTCACAAAGAAAAACAATTGGCATTGGAGAAATTCTTTAACAACATACTCAGAAGAATCATTCCCTTGTCTAGTTACAATAAAATGTAAATAATGCAAGTTCTTGAGTTTCTCATTACCTCATTTCCTCAGAAATGGCTTAAACTACTGTTTTCTATAAAAAGCCATGTTTGTTTCCTAGCTTATGCCTACAAAAGAATCCTTAACTGAGATGAAGTGGAATGAAGTTACAGAATCCTTCTGTACACAACAATCCAAATATCAATGCCAATATATTTCAGTTGACCCTTAAAATATATTTCTATATGGGAAAACCCCAAGCTACCACATTTAAGTGTTCTTGACACTATCTTATTTCTATATGCCATATTTTCTATCACCTCAGAATTTACCCCATCTCCCTCCCACCCCCCACTATTTTCCCAATAACTTTTCCTATAGAAAACTATTCCCCTGGTATTGTATTTTATTCCTGGACATTTCTTTGTAGATCTATGCATTATCTCTTCTGGTTATACTTTGTTTGATTCACTGCGTTGCTACCATAATTCCCTGTCACATACACTTGCTCGATCATATTTGTATCTTCTACCTGTTGGATCCCTGTGAACTCATATCCTGGGGATCTGGCCTCACCAAGGTACCCACTTCTACACCATCCATTAATATGCTACAGCTGGATTCACATCTGCCACTTTACCTATGCTTGTGTCTATCCCATGACTTTTTTTCCCCTCTATTCTCTTTATAATGCCTTCTCAGTAAGTGAATATTTTTATTGATCTTGAAATGAGTTTTCACTACTATTTCAGTTACTACCATAATGGACACTTACCATGAACTTTGGAACTTATCAGAGTCTGCTCCAGATTTATACTGCTTATTTCCAGTGAAATACAGAAACGTTATATTTGGATTGCTCTATTCTCTTTCTCTATTTTAATGCCATTATTATCATACACATCTAGCTGCTAAAAAATAAAAATGCACTTAAAATTATTACTTTCTGTAGTTCTACATATTTTTAAGAAATTGAGAGAAGAAAGAAGAGCAATTAGGAACTCAGAGCTTTTGTTATTTGACCTTCACAGTTATCATTTCTGGTTCTCTCCATTTGTTTCTGTGGATTCTGATTACCATTCAGATTTATTTCCTTAGCCTCAATGCAGCTTTGTTCTCATTCATCTTTTTTGTGCTGTTATTAGAAAATATGTTACTCTCATATGTATTATAGGCCCAACAACATAATTATAAGCATAGCTTTTTATTCCAGTGATTTCTGAATCAGTTTGAAGTAAGGAAAAGAAAAATGCATATTTATTTACATATTTATGTCTATAAATGTTGTTTTATTCTATGGATTTGAATTACCATCTGGGGCTCCTTCATTTAGCCTGAATGAATTTCTTGGAAGGTGGGTCTGTAGGCATGAGTCATCTTAGTGATTGGTTATCTGGGAATGTGTTTATTTCACCTTCTCATTTGGAGATTGCTTTTCCAGGTTATGATTCCTGACTGATAGGGGTTTTGTTTGTTTGTTTGTTTGCTTGTTTGTGTTTTCATTGAGCCCTTGGAATGTATCTTTCATTATCTTCTGGTCATCATTGTTTTTGATGAGAAGTCATCTGTTCAACATATAGGGAGGGCTTCCTTTGTAAGTGAAGATTCATTTCCCCTTGTTTCTTTCAAGATACTCTCCTTTGCTTTGTCTTTCAGCATTTTACACTGTGACGTGTCTGTGAAACTCATAAAGCCTTTTGGTTTGTATGTTGATATTTTTCATTAAATTTGAAATGTTTTCTATTATTATTTATTTGAATATTTTTATACCCCTTATTCTCTCACCTATCCTTCCAACACTCTTATAACATGTGTACTGATTTGCTTAATTGTATCCCAATTTCCCTGAAGAGATCTTCATTTATCTTTCTTATTTTTCTCTTTGATCTTCACATTATACCCTCTATAAATCTAGCTTCAAATTTTTTTTTTTGTCAATTGAATGTACTATTATACTCCTATAGTAAATTTTTCACTTCAGTTCCTGTATTGAACTCTAGAATATGAACTTTGTTGTGTGTGTATTTTTAGCCCTTTATTCTCTATTCAGTGAAATACAGTAATCATATCTTTTCTTATTTATTAAGTCTGGTTTCCTTTAGTTCTTTGAAAATACACACACATACATACACATACACACAAACTATTTAAAGTCTGGATTAAATTCTGGTTGCTCTCAGTTTCTGTTGCCTGCTTTTCCTTCGTGAATATGTCACATTTCTGGTTTCTCTGCATGTTTCGTGTTTGTTTGTTTTGAGACAGGATTTTACTATGCAGCTCAGGCCAGCCTTGAACTCACTATATAGTCCATATGGCCTTGAACTCACTGATATGCTACTGCCTCAGTCTCCCAAATGCTGGAATTACAGGTGTGCAGCACCATGCCTGGCCTTTCATATATTTTTCTGTTGGAAACTGGTTTAGAAAATATTTTGTAGATATTCTATGTGCTTGTTACCCCTACTCCTTTTGCTGTTTGCTTATTCATTTGGATAGTGATTCTGGGTGGATTAATTTGGTGAAATCTCTTATCTTCTCCCCTCGGAAATTGCCCCTTGAAAAGTTTGACCTTGGCATATGCACAGTCATTTTGGAATAACAGATTTCTGCCAATTCCTTTAGCGGTGCCTTTACCAGACCCCATTAACTGTTAAGTTGCAGTCATTTCTGATTGTTGGCTTTATTTTTTTCAACAGTGCCCTGGGACACAAATTTCTTCACAGGTTGAGCCAATTAAATTCAGGATCATTTATAGGAATATTTTGAGATCAGTTTTTAAGATTTCTTGTGATCCCAGGAGGGCTCCTCTTAGCTGTCTCGTTCCATGGTTCTCTCTGATAAACTAATTGAGCTATGTTTTAACTAACATATCTAGGAGTGTCCTTCCAATTACTCCATACCACAATTTTGATTGTTTTGAGAATATCCTTTGGCTAGAACATCCCTATATTCCGTGGTAAGTAAAGTCTGTACCCATTGAAGATATTTTATGTTGTTTTATGACCTGGCTATCTCAATAGAATCTTGAAGTCAAGGCACTAGAGCTTGAGTAGGGCAGAGGTACACGTCTCTCTGAATGAGCCTGCCTTAAGAGCTGGTTGCGAGTCAGAGTGGCATTGTATTTTAGTTTCTGTTCTGAACAACTGGTTTCTCTTGGCACAGGTGCTCACTTTAACAAAAAAGCTAGGATGACAGCAACTGGAGCAATGGTAACCTCCAAGTGTTGGACCTAAGATAACACCTCCACCCCTCATGTTAAGGGAGGACTGAAGAAGATGGCCCTCCCGTCGCAGCCACACTTGCCTGGAATTTAGCCTTGGCCACAAGTAATAAGAAGTGCTAATATCCTACCCCTCCCAGGAAAACAATACAGCTTTCCAACAGGGAGCCAGAGGGGAGCCAGAGGGACAAAGATTCCTGTCTTCTGCGCTCCACCAACTACGCTTGGCACTTCTTTAAAGCTGAACGAGCAAAGGGGGAGGAAGGAAATGGGCTGCTTTCCAAACATCACAAACCATTCTGTTCTTACCAAATTTGTTAAGCTTTCTTGAGTATTTTTTAAAATTTCCCATATGCTCTTAAGGCTATTTCAAGACATTTTAAATAGGTGTGTGTGGCAGTATGTGAGCGTGCATGCACACACGTGTATGCTTTATAATTTTCACTAGTTTTGTTGCGAAACAGATCCTTGAAACATCTCAGGTTGCTATGCTAGAAATGAAACCTTTATGGGTTTCTCGAATTAAACAACTCATGAACTGTTATTCTCCATGCAATGAGAGATGTGCTATGTCCTGTCATATTGATCTTTGTATTTCTTGATTCCTTCATTGACTAAGAGGGATCTGCAGCAACAGCATCCCTTCATTTAGGTGCGCAATGAAAGTTACACTTGAAAATCATAAACATGTCTTTGTCCTTGACTGTTTGAAAGTAATGGTCTTTACCTTAGTGTATCTAGGGCATTCAATATGCCAGTAGAGAGATTACAATTTGATATAGAGAACAAAAACAGAATGACTAAGGTATGTTCCAAAATTGGATTTTGTAACCCTTTAGCAGGTTGAAAGCTAGGTTTAAATGAGGGAGAAAGGATAGTTCAAATTTCTTTTCTTTGTTACTTAGAATACTAACAACTTGATGTTCTTTCCAAAACATTGAAGTCTTGAGACTCCATGACAGACTAAGATATAAAATATAATTAAATGAGGTAGCTTATTGTTAGTTAGTGGCAAAAAAGGGAACATTTAGGAAGAAGAAGAGATAGTTTTGGATATTTTTATGTCCATGGCCTGGGTCAAAGCAACAGGAGGGGTGCAATGTTAAATAAACTGAGAACCGAGCACACAGCTCTTAACCCAGACCTGTGCTTGGGAATCTGGGAGAGAGAGCTGTGTGGCAGGTCTCATCCACTACAAGGCAATCAAACTTATTTGGGGTTAGTTGGCAGAAGACAGAGAGAAAAACTCGTTCTGAGTCATGGATGCTGGACTGAGAATCAGTTAGCCAAGGCATCTGTTGTGCATAGAGGCATGGCATTGGTTGGCGATTGACTTTTAGGCCAGGCCCGAGGTAGGGGGCAATGCGTAACTCAAGTCTGGAGACAAGGAAAGCACAGAGCAGACCAAGTCATCAAGAGGGAGATGCCAGTGCTCCTTGGGAATGCTGCCAAGCCATGCTAGGAGATCAGATCACAGTAACACTGGATGCCAGGGTCCAGGTGAACAGAGGACATCATGTCAAGGAGTGCCAGATGTCGGCCAGTATGCCACCAAGCACGGGCACCAGGCTAGAGTCCCTCCCAACTTCTCTATCTCCAGCAAAGCCATAGGATCATTAAAACTCACTTCTCTCCCCCTCTACAGTTAGCCATGATCTTAAGCAGAGAAGCAGATGAGAGTGAGGCTTTATGAGAGTTTGAGCATTTCCACCCAAAATTAATGGAGCACACAAAAAAGACCATTTAAAATAAAAGAGTGGACTAAGATTGTTTATTTCACACATTTCCCCCTGACAACCAGTAGTATTATAGACAGCTGCAGAAAAATAAAGGAGCTGAATTCTCTCTGCACTTCTGATTTATAAGGTGAATGAATTCTGCAGCAACACTACAAGTCCAACAATGTATATGAGTATGCCAGCACATAATAAATATGAGCTTTCTCTTTGCTGCCCTTTATTCTTCTTACACTAAAGTGAGAATTTTTTCCCAATATGTATTTGTAGCCACCCACCATCTAGACACCCTTTATTGGTGGTAAGTATACTGAAATAGGTCAAAGCAGAGCCATAATTTTCTCAGATACTATGGAAACTGAACAGAGGAGAAGAGGTCATTTCTCTGTCTGGCCCCTCACAGCTAACACAAGGGCTTGTAACATAGGCCTAACTAATGGGCTCACATGCTGCTCGTGAGTCTGTAGGGTACAACACCAAGCAACTGGGGAGCTGGGGTTTCAAGGCCACAGTGACTATAGTTTAAATGCTGAGCATGAAGGATTGTTTCCAGTGACAGGAGGTCCTGGAGGTTCAGTTCTTCTCACGAGGCAGGTTCGGTTGGTGACCTTGTTGTGTTAGCTGCTGTCATATGAGTTGTCATAAAAAATACTGTAGACTGGATGACTCAAACCATAGTGATTTATCTGTTCCCAGTCTGGAGACTGGAAAGTCAGAAATGGAAGTGCTGACCTACCCAGCGCCTAGTGACGGCTTACAGAGCTCTGCCTTCTTGCTGAGCACACTTACGGCCAGGCCGCAGTGTGCGCACGTGGAGAGAACCAGAGAGACGCCCTTCTCTTCCTCTTTTTGTGAGGACAACGAATCTTTCTGATCAGGGCCCCACTTTTGTGAATTCCCTTAACCTCAATTACCTCCGAAAGGCCCTGTCTTTAAGTATACTTAGGAGTTAGAGCTTCAGTACATGAATTCAAACCATGGTAGCTGCCTCAATTTCCTTTCTGTTCTAACTTAATTTACTTTTTTCATCAGTTCTATCAAATACCTCATTTCTTCCCCCAAAGTTCATTTTCTGTTTAAGTTAATCACAGTTAGTTTCTATTGTGGGCGACCATGAATTCACACAATACAGAAGTGTATATCAGAAGACAGTCACTTGGGAAATTGATACTGGCTGTCTGTCCTAGCTGGTATTAAAATGAAAGTTCAGTTAACATTCAAGAAGGAGGATCTGTCAGCTGAAACAAATCGCCAAATAATTCTTCTGTGAGGATCTTTAATGAAGTGTCAGTTGGGCAGAAGGATTTTAAGGGATCAAATTGTGACTGCTGTGGAGTAGTGTGAATGGTATGACGAATTTAAGGACACCAGATGAGGTAGCTACCTCTAGTAAGACGGCATAGCTTAAAGAATAGAGGACAAACTCAAATCTCTATAATTTAACTCAGGGCATACATTTGGGGACTTTCTCTGGTTTTGATAAATTTCTACAAAAAAACATTTCTCCAAAAAAAAAATTACCTGAAAAATGAAGTCTATTCAATTGCCAGTGTTACCAGGTGACTTACATATAAATGAGAGCAAAAATCAGGAAATAACAAGGAATCAAGTGTGGGTGAGAATATGGAGGTACAAGAGTACCCCAAACCACAGTCCGCACTAAGCCTTGCTTGACCGGCAAGAAGACTCCCCTTTCTTTGCATCTTCCTCATCCTCAGTGAGGGTTGAGCCTGTGTTCTGGCTTTTCCCCAAACCTCACCTTACCTGGAACAAACACGGTGCATCGTGTCCACAGGGTGGTAGAGTAGGCTATGGTTAACATATGCGACACCTAGTTAAGACTAATACAGCCGAACAATGTGGAGAGGCAAAGCTTTGAAAATATAGGGACATGCTATATCCGGAAAACTTCTATGGGTCTAGTGGTCTGCTAAATTCCAAAGTGTATGGTGAATAATTGTTTCTCTAAATAAAAATTATTGGTGATCTATTTTGACTTTTTCAAGCAACATATTCAACATTTGCATTTACTTATTCAATGCATTTACTGGGTAATTTAAAAAACTTCCACTTTAAAGTTGCTATACTACTTGGATACTCTGGTTCACACCCAATGGGGCTTTGAATGTCTATATAAAACCAAACAGCCTCAAGGAGAGGAACTACAGAAGAGGTCTTCAGATTTTAGAACAAAGGGCAGCCTCTTTATTGTACTATTGCTCTTCTTTTGAGAGACAGATCTTCATTTGCTACTGGGCCAGAGCAGAAACTAAACCCTGACAGTGGTACACCAGATGACCACAGAAAACAAGCTATGCATTATGACCTAGAGTATTATCTGGTCTACCTGACTGTTACTTAAGGAAATCTACTGCTTCCTCTTCAGCACAGATGAGTATTTTACATGGGGCTGCAGCAAATCACACAGGAGTCAGCTGTGTGTCTGTTCCATCGCCTGCCACACAGCAACTCCCACCTCAGCCAAAGAGAAATGTGTGTGAATATCTATCTGAAAAGAAAACATTTGGGCCTGGACTCTGGGAAGGTCCAAGTCAGTGGTGGTGAACCTATGGCATGCGTATTACTGTGTTTTTCTTTTAAGACAAAATGTTAATGTATGAGGGTTTTTTTTCTAAACTAAAAGATGTAAGTTTATTTTGAGATTAATGTTCACATGGATGTTTACTAAGATTTGATCTACTGTAATGGCACCATCACTGGACGCTCTACAAAACATTTAGCGTGAGGTTTTTGCTTTGCAATATTAAATCTGGCTAATGTCTTAGCCAGTAACCAGTTTAATTCCTAATCTAAATCAAGAATCAAACCTTAGCTCTGCTGACCTTACCTAAAAATCTCTCTCTCTCTCTCTCTCTCTCTCTTTAAAGCCAGACAATTTTGTCACTTTAATATACATACCTCTTCAAAAGCCTGAACCATCTATGTTCCCATCTGCTTTTGAATTCCAAAAAAAACTTGCTAAGAGGACATGATAATAATGTTTTCAAAGAACATTAATACAGCAGGAGAGGATTCCTCAATCCCTGACCTTTGTTAACAATGGGCCTGAGGGCTTGACAGTTTGATACTTTAAGCAAATGTCAAAGAGGAAGTATCAGACATATTTCAAGAAAGCAAATAAAGCTGATGCCAATGGAATAGTCCATTTTAATTTAAGGAAAAGAAGCTAAAAATAGGAGTAGTGTGTATCATCTTACTAAAGACTTCTAATTTGCATCCACATGCCACCATGACAACCAAACATGAGGTAGTGTTCTTTTTTTTTTTTTCTAATAACAATTTCAGAGGCAAATCTAGGGCCCTGAAAGTTAGTTAGAAAGTCAGAACACCACAACCTGTTTTCTCCCATGTGATCTTCAGGTATTTGAGGATTGGCTTCCATTGGGAAATTATATATAAGAATTTCCCAATTTCAGATTTAAGCTTCCAAATAAATATTTATATTCTCTGGAAAATGATCTTACTTGACATTTTGTTTTAATCAAAGAATTATACTTGTGAGGCCAACAGATATGATAAGATTTAAAACTCAACTTTCAGTGGTTCAGAATTTCGTTTTAATTGCAATCTCTCATCCTCTCATATGGAAAGAGAGAGCAGAGACAGCTGACTGGGAAAGCAAGCCTGGCTCTGGGACCCTTTTCAGTGCAGGAAGACAGCTTGAAAGGGGCTTTGGAGGGAGACTCCAGTGTTCCCCACTCTGGGATGACAGGATGAAGGTTATTTCTATTCCCCACCTAGAGGTACAGCTTTGCTGCAATCCAACATGTAATATCTGCTTAAGTGTGGTTGATGCCATAAAAACAGGGTGACTCCACAGTGCCATCATTCACGTGGGGGAGCTCTATATAAGTCAGAAAGGTCTTCTTCTCACCCCAGTCCCTCTGCCCAGGCATCATGAAGCCAAAAGCTCAGGCTGCCTTTCTGAGTCTGAGTTCCTAAACTTGCAAAATGATGGACCCCAAGAGGCCTGAGCAGCCTGGAGCAGGAGTCACGGAGCCCTTGACTGGCTACAAATGCAACTGAACTGCATTTTTACTTTTATTCTACTGTAGTCAATTTAAGTTTAAATTTAATAACCGATAACTCAGTTCAATGATTGGAATGCTTTTAATATGTTTGGAATAATAGTATTATATGAATCTACTTTTTAAATTGTACAGCTTATGAAATGCAGTTATAGTGCAAGTCTATCTGATTAGAATTCTGTGCTTGAATTTGGACATAGAGCAAGTTTCTATTGGACAGCAGTGAGCTAGAGTATTCTAATGGCCTACAACAGTCATATCTCTGCTTATGGCTTCCGACATAAGCGTATACCAGAGAAAAGATGGGAAGCCAATGTCCAAACTCTCCTCTCCCTGCCAAAAGAATATAATTTTTTCTAAAATACAAAGCTGAAATGAGAGCCTGCCTCAGCCACCTTCTTGCACACCTCTTCCAAGCACAAAGTACTTTACAGAGCATCACTGAACGGGAAAAACTCCTCTATCCTGAGTCAACCCAGGGTGCTTAGGTAATGTCCTGCTTCAGTTCTCCTAAGTGTCACTGTCAGGGGTAGCAGCTAACGCCTGCACCAGCATAGGGGCTGAAACAGAGGCCTGGCTGAAATGGACACAGCACCTCCCCTCACCACAGAACCTCAGCCTAATGACTTTTTCATAGTAATCTAAAAAACCCAGTGTAAACTTGTAGTATGGGTCACATTCCACGTTACATGACATGTAATGGGTATTTCTGCTTCCGCTCTCTGATACCTAGAGCACTTTCTCATTCTTCATTTCTTGCATTGATGTCAGGCTGTGGTGTTCTGTCTGCAGGAAATCAAAAGGAGTGAGGGGCCTTATATCCCAGGTTTATTCTGTTTGCCACACCTTTGCTCTCTCTCTCTCTTTGGGAGAACTTTCTGGAAATGGTGGTTCCTGTTCTGATCCCCATCCTGCCGGCGGGAAACCCACAGACAGTTGTGGCCTGGTTTATCATTTTATAAAGTCCTCTGCCTATGCTTTGTTTGATCTACAAATCTCTTATTTCAGATTACTTTTGGTATCAGGATGTATGTTACACCCCTCCCTCTCCTCCTCTCTCTCCTCCAATGACCTGTGTTTTTAGTTGAGTTCCTGACAAACTTCAGTGCGGGTCCTCCTTTAGTCAACCATGCTTGCATTGATGTCTACTGAGCACTATCTTTGAGCCATGCTCTCTGCTGGGCTACAAGGTAAAGAACACAGGCTCTCCCCTGAAGGAGATCATAGTCCAAGAGGCAAGACAAGGAAATAATAACGCAGCATAGAGTGATAAAGAGAAAACAGATTATGTCTGCAGATGAAGCGGGATGCCACCCAGAAAGGAGAAGCCAGAGAGCTGAGCCGTGAGCACGCTCCTAAGGAGGACCCGGGAGAGATGCATTCAGACAGGACACAGCATGCGCCAGTGCATGGTGGCCTACTTTGATTTTTCTTGAATGAAACAAGGCATCCAAGAGAAGTAGACGGAGGGGTTGGCCCAGATGAGAGCAGGCTTCTCCTCTCTGGGTGGCATCCCGCTTCATCTGCAGACATAATCTGTTTATCACTCTGTGCTGCCTTATTATTTACATGTCTTGCCTCTTGGACTATGATCTCCTTCAGGGGAGAGTCTGTGTTCTTTACCTATTTATAAGATACAACAAAGAGAAGAGGAAATTCAGAGAACTCTCAAAACCACCCACTCTTCACAGAAGTTTCCTCTTCTTTCCTCCCATTTGATTGACGTGTTCCCAACAGGTTAAGAAATTCTCATTTCCCCCAGAGTGCACCTAACCCGGAGTTTCTAGAGATACCTGGCATCATCCTTGTCCTTCAACAGCATTTTGGGGAGTTTGTTGTGAGCAGTCACTTAGTTACTGTAATAAACACGGCTCCGTAACCTCAGGATCTCAAGGACAGTCCAGGGAAAATATTAATAATAGGCAAAGCAGAGGCAGCTTGGCAGGGAACCATAATTTTTTTTCTTTCCCTACTACTTGGAAATAGAAAGCATCTGTTTACAATGTTTGGGGGGCAGAGATCTCCTGCTTCAAATCAGCTTTTCTGCTCTAAGGCTTCTTCCTCAGCAACTAATGACTTGAACAGATGAGGAAGGTCTAACGTATCTGAAAGAGCAGTATTCATGGGGACTTGATTCCTAAATCTTCCTAGTTTAAATCATTCTTTGGAATATTTCTGGTAGCATAAATACCGTAGAGAGAGTTATCTGTTACAACACACAGCTGAGAAAGGAGACTGAAGCTTGGACAAACCCAAACTACCTCCTCCTTCATTTTAAAAAATAAAAATGGGACATGCATAGGCAAACGAGTTCACTAGAGCACCATACCTGAGGCAGAACCAATCAATGCTCTGAGATCGTTAGCTTGAATAGGATTATACTTCCCAGTCAAACAGTGACTTAAAAAGCAATCACCAAGCCTTCACATATATTTTGGAGAACGAAGAGCTAAAGTGGATCTATATACATAATGCCTTCAAATATTATCCATGCAAGTATCTCCCGGTACCGTAAAATTCAGTAGCTAGTTGTTTCCTGCAGCTGGAAGCTGCAGTTGTTATGAAAACATTGCCAGGGTTTAAACCCCGAATTGGGAGCTGACTCAAATCTGCTGCACGGTGGGACCTCGATGCTGGCTGCTCACGCCCTGCCTGTCAAGCGCCCTCACACAGCAGGTGAAAGGTGGGCACTGGGCGTCCTCCACAGTCAGGCGGCTGAGCGACTGCAGGCAGCCAAAGGTCAGGCGCCGCCTGTGGTCACAGGACAACTTGCTGAGTCCAAATCTAAAGGTTTTCATGTCTGAACTCATCAGGGATTGCTTTAACGTCAAGAGCTATGAGAGCTAGCTATGGGTTCAAATCTGTATCGCAGCAGTTGAACCATCTAAATGCCCACCACCACCACCACAAGAAAGCTCTACGGGTCTTGTTAACAAAACACAAATAACTTCTGCCAATAGCTGAGAAATAAATTCCTTCTTTCCTGCTGCTTGGACCACAGCATAATGAGGGCTCCCAAGCCCTTTTTGCAGTAATAAAATGAAATGTACAGGCTTTTCCTTTTGATGTATTCCAGTTTAAAAGTTTAGGGCTCATGCCTTTTCATCCTTAATTTATCTTCCCTTGTAAATATTTCTGTACCATTTCCAATATCCTAAGTATACACATTTTAAAAAAAATAATTCACTCCTTCTCTTATTTCAGTTGTATAACTTTATGTTATGGGTCAGATTTTGGGCTAAATAAACATAGCTCTGGCTGCAGGTCTGCAAATACCTCTGGCAGCAAATTAACTCAAACAAATGTTTTGGTTGGATGGTGGGGTTCTTTTTTAATGACTTTCCTGTTCTTGTCTGGAGGCCCAAGGATAGAGCTCCCTAAGGCTTTTCTGACTTTGTATTTTCCGCCACATTAATAATAGGGCTCAGGTTCGTGGATTGGTATGCTTAAAATTTCACCACCAGAGGGTGCTACTTGCTCATTTCTAGAATTCTCTTCACTGCAGGGTTTGAACAACAGAGGCCCTGCTACCAAAAAATTGTCTCTGGGTCATCAAGGAGGAAAGGTCTCAGCATGCCTACAGCAGCACTGAATTCGAAGGACTAAGATTTCACTCTGCTTTTGGCATTATGTATTTAGAATCAAAATTAAAAATCTCTGTAGCTTGCACAAACCAAGCTGCACTGATGTACATTCCTACAATAAGCCAAGCAGTAAATGCTAACCATCTTTCATTATTTGGGGTTTGTTCAGTATTTGCTACTTACCAACAAGGGACACAGAATTCTAATGTCTTCTTTGCCATCCTAAACAATAACACTGCATAAAGTTAAAGAGAGAATTTGCTTTTCTATATCAATTTACCTTCTAGCAATGCAACTTTCTCTTATCCTATCTTCAGGATACACATCTCCCTCTTTTAATTTCATGTAATTTTACTTTGAAAATAATTTTTTACTTCTAGGAAGCATTTTGACTTACCAGTTTTAATATCTCTCAACAGTGTCATTTTGAGATTCGCTGAGATTTGTATGCAAATTTTCCACTTGATACTTTCTGGTATGCGCAAATAGGGTATGGAATTCAGTTCCCATTCACCTATGTGCAGCTTGTATGGAAATTATTTTAAATTGAGGGTAGAAACTCTGTGTTACTTGAATTGGCCAACCAAATTCATGATCAGCAAAATTTTCTGTAAAGGACTAAAGATTTTAGACTTTACGAGCCACAAGATCTCTTCCATACCTACTTAATTCAACACTATGTTAGGGAAGTTGGTGCAAATGAAAGGCAGCTGCTAATCTCAATGACACTGTTTCTAGAAACAGGTGGTAGATGGTCATTTGCTGGCCCCTGCACGAGGTGAATTTTAACACATACTTCTTTTGATGTCATGCATAAAGCTATTATACAGTACTCTGAGGATTTTCATTTCTGATGGTTTTCTCCTCATATAATTTCAACATAGTGGGATCTAACTAGGATATCTGTGTGTCTGTATCGCATGAAGATCTCTTAGGATACGATATGAAATCAGTGAGAATTCTGTTACTCCAGAGATAACATGGAAAGTAAACAAATGACTTAGTTCACCTTCAGACTGATGTGTAGCAAGAGGAGTCTGGGTTTCCTTGGAGTAGGACACTACTTCTCGGGGCAGGAAATCCACCTGCGTGACCTTCGACACGCCCAGCTTATGCAGTCTTCTTCTGTAAATAACAAAGGGCAAACACTTAGGGAGAGAACACCCTCATTCCAGAAGAGCTAACAGGAATAAAACAAAGCACCAAAACCAGAAGCCCCCACGCACTCTCAGTTTCTCAGAACAAGGGGCAAGTCTGCCACGTGGAGTAGGCCCTGGGCTAGCAGTCAGGACCTGGGAGTCTCAGTCCCCTTTAACCCAAATTGGCTAGATGGTGTCAGGTAAGTTTCTTGTGCCGACTCTCAGCTTTCCTGTCTCTGAACTGTCTTGGTCCAGCTCAGATGAGACTTCTTCCATTCTGAGCGTCTCGGACGCTGCTTGGTTAAAATGTATGAAGTGAACCTTCAATGATAATGCAGGATTCTAGTTTCCTAGGCAAGAGGGAAAACAATTCCCCAGGGTGAATTATTTGTTATGTGTCATAAATATACTAATAAAAATAGAAAAAAGTAATTTTTCCTAAGTTCAAAGTGGTTTTCCTACGGGAATACCACTCCCTTTATGAAAGCAGTGATGGAATCCTGCTCCAAGAAGTACAGCAATTCTCATTTCTCGGAGAAGGAACTACTGCAGATATGTGTATGAATATGTTTTAAAGACACATTAATATAGCACAGATGAATGAAGAGGACACTGGGCGAGGAGTGATAAAGTCTTAGCTCAGCATTCCAAAGCTAACTGTGATTGTATTAAACAACAACAAAAAAATGCCGTTGCTGAATACTTATGTAACACTGCAAGTGTTTCCAGATGTCTTCATGACACCTCTGTGAAGTGTGGGGGCATATGTTAGCACCTCAATTTTATAGTTGAGTAAAGTGAGAGGCAGTTCAAGAACATGGCCGAGTTCTTTCAGCTCATAAACTAGAGATAAAAATATTATTGCTTCCCAATTGCATATGTTGTTAACCAGAGACCTGTTCTTATCCCTTTCTCCCATGCCAAACTCTCACTTAGAGTTCTTGAAGGTGAGTCTGAATCAGCACAAAAATATGAAGTCCTCCCAGGTCACCCAGGAAACAGCCAATCTGGAGGCAGAATCAGCTGGCGGGCAAACACAGACTCTAACTCCCCAGTCACCAGCTGCGTGCATCTTGCACAAGTTTCTAAGCCCTCTGTGCAAAGGGAGAGAATAGTGCATTCTAACACGAATGGTATGGTACTCCATAAATACCAACACATATATCATATATCATATGTATTTACACACATATGTGCACAATTTTTACACATGAATCTTAAAACCATTTCTGGAACATTATTTTAAGAACATAGATTTAATATTAGTAATGGGCATATTCTACCTTTTTTTTTTTTTTGGCAGCACCAGGGATCAAATTCACAAGCTCGCATCTGACAGACAGGCGCTTAAACCATTGAGCTAAACTCCCAGCTCTAGTTTTTTTGAGGCAGGGTCACACTATGTAGCTCAGGCCGATCTTGCACTTGCATTATAGCCCAAGCTGGGCCTCGAACTCACAATGCTCTGCCTACCTCAGCCTCTCTACCATATTTCTTAAGAATTTCCAAGCATTGATACTTGAGTGTGTCTCTGTGAGAGGAAAAAAAGAGATTTAACAACAAGCTAAAAGCTCCCGTGCTCTAGTTGTCTAAGATCAACAGAAACACACTGTGTTCACGTTATTGTGCTTCGTGATTACCAGCAGATGGCACAACCTCCTTTCTTTTTCTCTAAATCATTATTAGTAACAACATGAGAGAGAATGCATACCACAGCTAGAATTTCCTTGTAAATTTCCCAAGCATTCTACCTAGGTCAATACAACTTCTTCTTTTCTGTGAAATCTCAGATATGCACAAATGGATAAACACTCCCTTGCTGGCTGTCAGTGGTTCGGACGCAAGTCTGACCCTGACCACAGCCCAAGCTCCGTTAGGCCTAGGCCGCTTGGGTCCAGCACTTGGAACTCTGGACCACAAGAGTACACAGGAGGGTCAGGCCCGGTTCTCTATGTTCCCTCGCATACAAACTTCTCACGCTAATTCAGGGGGAAACAAAATGTACTAGCAGAAGGAGTCCACAAAGGGAAAAATCCACAGCATGATTTTAAAAGCTGAGATGAGAGAAGAATGATTTCTTTCCTGAAGCAGGTCTTTCTGGTGCATGTGAAGAAGAAAACACAAATGGACAGCCCAGGCCTGCTTGAGGCAGAGCCCCCTCTGCTGATTTAGCCTGGGACATCTTTTCAGGGCCCCACTAGGTCAGTCGTCATCACAAGGTCCAGGGAGGCATCTTCATCACTTCAAGACAAGACCACCCTGACACAAAGTGCTCATCCTGGACTCTAAACTTCCCTGGGCATCTGTGTGAGACCTGGGGTTCTCGAGCTCTGGTTAAGCCATACCTACATCTCACATAGGGATTCTGGGACCTACACTGATGGCACATCTTGTTGGGTGACCAGAAATAGCCACTGGGGTGTACGAGGATGATTTATAATTTGATAAGCCATTATGACAAATTAAAATCAACCAGGGAGGAAGCACAGCAAAGAAACTCATACAGAACTGGTTCAAATCTTTGCTTTGTCACTTATCAGCTGAATGAAAGGTAGATAGCAAATGAGAAACCCCTCTCAGCCTCAGGTTCCTTGTCTGCAAAATGGGTGTTAATCATCGAGCATGAGGAGTAGATGAAGCTAATACTTGGAAAGCATGTAGAATGGTGTCTGGCAGATCATAGCTCATAGCTTCTCTTGTCTTAGGCAACTCTACTTTCAGTTTACCTTTTTCACTGATCATAACAATGCTTATACAGGTAAAAAAAAAACTAAAGAGGACAGATCTACAGATGTTTTAAGTTCAAGATTTTTTAAGACAGTATGGTTGAAGATCATTTCTGCTAATGAAACAGAAGAACCACACTCCTAATATTTTTTAAAAATATTTTTAATATGAATTACTTCTAGTTGCTTGAGAGATTCCATGGTCTTGCTTTATCCCAAATATCACTGAAAAACTGCTCAGTTTTCAAAACTTAACTTGAATAAGTGTATCTCACTGAAACAAAATGTTTTTTGTTCTTTTTTGTTGTTGTTGTTGTTGTTTTTGTTTTTGTTTTTGTTTGTTTGTTTTGTTTTGTTTTGTTTTGAGACAGGGTCTTGCTATGCAGTTCAGGCTGGACTTGAACTCACTTTATAGCCCAGGCTGGTCTCCAACTTGCACCAATCTTTCTGCCTCAGCCTCCCAAGTGCTGGGATTACAGGTGTGCACCACCACGCCCGGCTACAAAATGTTTTCTTGTTTCAGTAATTGTGGAATTCTGTTCTGGTCAGTTCAGGACCTCATTTGGGGTTGGTTGGTCACTCTCAGTGTTCTGAGGGTCCTACACATGCTAACTGTGTGGCTCAGAGGCATGGGGGTGAATCTCCCTCCAATGATTTATAATTATAGAACAACTCCTTGAGTGACTATTTAAGGGTCCTGGTAGGTCACTGTATCTTTCCACATAAGCTCCAATGATTTATAATTTTAGAACAACTCCTTGAGTGACTATTTAAGGGTCCTGGTAGGTCACTGTATCTTTCCACATAAGCTCTGGATTGACTAAGTGCATTTATATGAAATGCTTTCATTCTTTGTGGCTATTTTGCTGTGCTTTAGTATCTGTAATTTGCTACATATTCATATTCTAATATCACACATGAGAAAACTGAAGCTCAGTGATGCTAAAGAGATTTGCTCTAGTAAGCAATAAGTCCACGGACCATGAACTTCAAAATGTTGCTATATGGACCTCGGTCTGCTTTTTTTCTTAATGCCGCATAATCATCTCCTCATAGAGGCCCGGTTCTTACCACTGAATGCAGAGGTCCAGGCGGTGTTGATTTGGTAAGCACGCTACGGGATTCCTGAGAAGTGGCCTGGGTTAGGTTACCAGGGCGGGATGGAAGGCTGGGCCCCGCAGGTCAGCGCCACATGATAACCTGCATCCCGTCCCAGCTGTTCCAGGACTGGCCAGAAGGTGGCTCCCTTTCATGGCAAAGCCCTTGCTCCTACTTCCGGTCTCAACTGAGTCCGCCTTCCCTGCCTGGATTCTCCTGGACCAGCCGGGATCATGTGTGTCTCATTTGATCCCAAACACACACGTTTATACAGCCTTGTAATATAAACTTTCTTTAATTTCCCTACAATATGTTTGTTATTTTCTCAGCTGACAAAATCATTATATCTATGTCTCAACAAATAGTGATTGTCTTTAAGTGTACAAACATTAAGAATCCTTTGTTTTTTTATCAAAGCCTTAGCAGCTCATCATTCTTTCATTCAAAGATGCAAGTTAAAGAGCAGCAGAAACCCCACTGCAGCACTAATATTATTATAGTTCCTTTCCTTTCCAATTAGGCTATGATCCCATCCTGGTTTTTCAGTTCTGACTCTGGGAGATGTTTCCTGCCACCCCAACATCCCTCCTGCATAGCCTCTGCCTGTGCACTGGACACTGGTTCATGTGATTGCAGTCATTCATGTTCATGTCTGTCTTTCCTGACTTGACCGTAAATGTACATGCTTCTCATTGTCTCTGCATCTTGGAGCTTAGTTCAGTGTCAGATACAAAGCAGATACTAAATAAATGTTTGAAGAAGGAAGGAGGGGGAGAGAAAAAGAAGAGAAGAGAAGAGAAGAGAAGAGAGGAGAGGAGAGGAGAGGAGAGGAGAGGAGAGGAAAGGAGAGGGGAGGAGAGGGGAGGAGGAGAGGGGAGAAAATATAGAATGTTATAAAGAAGAATGTTATAAAAACATAAATGAAAATTTAAATGTTCTGGCTCTTAGGTCATTATTATTAAATCATTTTATATATATATATATATATATATATATATATATATATAGTTGGTAATTTATTCCAAAATTAGAAGCTTTAATGAAAAATTTAAATTACTAAACTGAATTTACATAGGGTTTCCCATAACTATATTCAATATCATCTAAGAAGTACAATAAAGTTTCACGTATTTGGATTAATTGTGACCATTGAGAAAACTCAAACGGGAGAAGCCCTGGGGCAGAGGCCCGCAGAGTTCAGTTCCTGCCCAGCAGTATCAGCCCCTGCTGGGAAGAGGCTAGAAAGCAAATCCCAAAGCTCCTGAACCACAAACATTGTGGGTGGGGCAGAGCAATCTGCACTTTAGTAAGCCTGCCCACACTCTCCCCTCTCCAGTTCTGGGAATACCGATGTCCATGGAAGGACGACCAACATTGGCCTCAGGATGGTAGATAGTGGAGAGATAGAATCTTTGGTGATTAAAGAAAGAATCACTTGGAGTTCCCCACCCAGAAGCTAAATCCTAAAGGATATGGCTTAGTGGCACCAACAGGAAGAATTTTTGGATGAAATTTATAAAGCTCTCTGAGGCAGGTGAGGTACAAAGATTCACGAGAAGACAAAAGATGAGTTCTAGATAGATTGCTGTGCACAGAAGATGAATAAAAGGCTTGACTCAGTCCCAAATCTAAAGCTAGAAACTTAAAGAGTCCTAGACGTCCTGGGCAACAGAATGATGGATCCCTCACAGGTTGACTTGGCATTGACTTAAAGTGGCACAAGGCTCACATTTCCCCAGGATTGGGGCTCCACTGCCTGCTAAAAGTCCTTGAAGCGTCTTCTTTACCTGGTCTTGTTAATTCACCAAGGAATCTGGCTCAACAAAGTTGTATTTTACTGGCAAAATGGGTGTGTTTCTTCTGAAAAGAAAATTGGGTCTCTAGATTATAACTGGAATAATCCAGTCCACTGAAGTTCTCCCCATTTGTCCCTGACTGGACATTATGGACCTCAAGAAGAAAACTGCCCTCTTCATGAGTCCTTGTCCCCATTCCTCTTCTTGTTTCTGATTCAGTTGGGATTTTTGTCTATTCACCCACAAGAAGGTTAGCATGACTTTCTAGCTACTTACAAAGTTTCATGATCCAAGAAAGAGGAAAGCTAAAGTGTGACTTAAGTGTAGTCCATGATATCTACCTAAGCTGAAGAAATGCAGACTTATTTCCAAACTCTGAAACGTATACTTGTCCTGTCATTAACAGCATGAGAAATATGTACACTGTCATTGGAATTCTGATAAATATATATTATGAGGCCCTTCTGCAGTTCAGAGGTGAAAGAAACTTCAAGAAAAAGACATATTGATATTTTAAGACATTACTAATATTCCAACACTATTTTTAACAAGACAGAGAAACATCCTGGCTGAACAGAGTTGTTTGCGAGGTGGGAGGCATTCTGATTTTGTCTTTACTCTTTGAAAACACCGTCATTCCTTTCAAGCTCAAAGATAACAGAACTTTGGTTTGTGAAACTGCTGCATCTTTATTCTGACAGATGGAGCAGAGGTGCTGTTCCATGCCAGCATGTGGAGTGCCACCGGGCTTTGAAGAAACCACTGCTAAGTTCCTTTAAGAATAAAGCTAAGGGACTAAAGTGTGAAGATAATTTCAACAATGTCAAGAGCTTAGTGGGGGTGCTATGGAAGGTAAAAGGAAGCAAAGCTCTTTGTCCTAAGACTTAAAATCAAGGCAGCCTTAATTTTCTTTTATTGAAATAAAATTCATATAGAATAAAATGCCAGCCTCCCCTTGTGTATAATTGAGTAGTTATGGAGCTAGTCACAAAGTTGTGCAACTATTATCACTAACTAATACAACCTTTTGTTTCTCCCAAAATATATTTTGCACCATTTGGCAGTCAAATTCCATTCCCCCTTTCCCTAACCCCTGGCAACTACCAATGTACTTTCTGTCTACCTTCATATAAATGAAATAAGGCAATGTCTGGCTTTTGTGTCTCACTGATTTTACTAATGCTTTCAAGGTTATTAGCATAACATGTAACAGGATAGCATTTTTGTTCATCAACGAATAATATTCCATTGTATGGACATACATTATTTTGAATCCATTCATCAGTTGGTAGAGATTTGGGCTGCTTCCATTTCTGGCTATTATGACGAGTGCTACTATAAACATTTGTGCACCAATTTTTGTGTAGACATATGGTTTCAATTCCCCCAGGTATGTATTTCAGAGTGGAATTACTGGATCATATGGTAATGCTGTAGTTAACTTTTGAGGAACTGCCAAAATGTTTTCCAAAGTGACTGCACCATTTTATATTCCCAGGAGGAATGAGGCTTCTAATTTCTCTTCATCCTCCTCATCCCTTATTACCTGCCTTTTTAAAATCAGAGTATCCTACTAAGTATTAAGTGCTACCTTATTGTGGTATTAATATTTCTCTAATGGCTAATGATGTCCACCACCTTTTTCAGATGCTTATTAGCCATCTGAATAATTTTTTACAGAAATGCTTATTCAAATTGTCTTCCCATTTCAAAATGGGGTCCTCCTTTTACTATTTTATTATTTTTATGCAGTTTGGAGACTACATCTTTATCAGATATATGACATATTTTCTTTCATTCTGAGTTGCTCTTTCACTTTCTTGATGATAACTCTTGAAGTGTAAAATTTTTCAATTTTCTTTTTTTCAATTTTCTTTTTGTACATTTTGCAGAACTGGGGATTGAGTCCAAAGCCTTCACACTGATTTATATCCCCAACACTTTCCTTTACATTTTATTTTGAGGCAAGTCCTTGTTAAGTTGCCAAGTTGTCCAGGCTAGCCTCCAGCTTGCAATCCTCCTGCCTCAGCCTACTAGAATGCTATGATTACAGATATGTGCCACAAGTTTTCAATTTTAATGAAGTTGAATTCATTTTTTCATTGGTTGCTTGTGTTTCTGGTGTATATACAAGAATTCTTGCCTAACCCAAGGTCCTGAAGATTTACATCTATTTTTTCTAAGAGTTTTATAGTTTCTGCTCATATATTTTAGATCTTTGATCTATTTTGAATTTTTTTTGCAGTGGTATATATGAGGTAGGGCTCCAACTTCATTCTTTGTATGAAAATGTCCTGTTATCCTAGGCTTAATTTTTCTTAATGTCCAGTGGCAAAATTGAGCACAGAAGTAGAGAAAGACTTTTATCTCAAATATTAATCATTACTGACACCACTGAATTCAAGCAGTAGCTAAATTCGATGGTGAGGAGATAGATACAAGGGAAGGAACCTCATTGCCTGAAAGCTTGGGGTTCACGGAAGCTTGCAGAGTACCTGGGCATTTCTCCTAGTCCTAGCATTAGAATCACCAAAACCTTCCTCAGTCAGTTAGATACTATTTATACACCTCACGTTGTAAGGTACTGATTTCAGGCAACAGTGAGGGTAGTGGTTCATTGATTGTGTCAACCTGAGATATTTAGAAGCTTACCTAAATGAGCTTAGCAACTCTACATCCTAGGGCGTAGAAGACCCACCCTAGGGTGGCTCATCACCTGGATGGTATAACAAGGAAGGAGGAAGGACAAACGCAGTCCATTCTTTGGAGGAGCTCCAGTCTTCGCCTTTGGTTTGGACGTCATCTCTTGGCTTCCAGTGTAGACTCTTCAGTTCTCCGGCATAGACTCTTCAGCCTTCCAGCGTAGACCTTTCGGGCCTCTGTCGCAGATCCATCTGCCTGCTGGTGCGGACTTGCACAGGACACTAGGGTGAGCTCCAGACCTTGGATAGAATCCTTTGGCCTCGGTGTGCAAACATCCTCCACACGCTTCCTCATCCGACTCTGTGGCTAACCATCGTAAGCCAATCCTGTAATTTCTATACTTTTGTACATCTTGTGTAATATCTGTTTTCTCTAGTAAAACCCTGACTAATATAGTGAGTCATATTCAGCAAGCTTCATGCTTATGTATCTCATAGTTAGGAAATGTGGAAAAAATCATGTAAAGATTACTGTCTTATCTCTATAGGACTTTAAAAGAATACAACAGTTTGCAGAAATGGCTTTCGATGACTAAGGCAGTAAGAGGCCTGTTGTGAATGTTTGACAGATACCATCTGCTCAGCCTCAAAGGTAGGCTTATTTCTGAACAGATGATACCTTTTCTGACCCAGGACTGATACTGGGAGGCAAAGTTACCAGGTAGGACTAAACCGACATTAGATTTTTTTTAAATGTTAGATTTTTAGAACCTATGCTAGGACACAGAAGAGCCAGAATTAAAATGTGATTTAGTCATCTAAGAAAGTCTCCAAATTTTATAAAAAGTCAGTCACAAAGGGGACTCAAAAATGGTATGAATGACGGTTTCATCATCTTCAATAGCTGAGAGCTGCAACGATGATCGTATATTGATTAGATCTGGTGTGGGAGATGGGCCTGGGTAGATAATGCGGCAGAGTCTGGGTCAGAAGCCAGTGTGTAAGACACTCAGAAGCCAGGAAACCATAAAAAAGGATGATTGTAATAATGGGAAGTTTCTGGAGCAGGTAGGAATCCTGAAAGTCAACAGAGAAAATTAGGAACAGATTTTCACAGAGACAAGCAGTTATTTGGCCAGATGCCAAAGAAAGTCAAGGCCAAAGGAATTTTTAAAAAAAGAAGAAGAAGAAAGAAAAAAAAGAAAGAAAGAAAAAAGTCTGCACTGGGTTTATATTCAATTCTGCTGATTCTTGTTTATTTGCACGTGGATGTTTAATCTCTGGGGTACATTAAAGGTGCAGCTGGAGATTTATTTTCCTAGTATTGCTTCTAAAATTTCTTTAGATAAATTTTTCAGAGATGACCCTGTCAGGTCAAAGGTGCTAACAGTGCCATTTCCTTCTTTGCACAATATTTTAGGTGAGTGAAATAAGGTACTGGACAAATGGCCAAGGCCAAGGCCATTTACCCGCAACCACAAACCATGTTCAAACAAGGTGTTATGCTAGGTCCCTACAGCACAGAAAATTAGGACCTGGAATGAAAGTATCCAAAGACACCGAGAATGAAAGGCAGCAAGTAATGAGGGCCAACATGAGGAAGTCACATAACAAGTGGAGTAGAAGAATATAAAGAGCAGATTTCTATGCATTTGGATGAATACAGTGTCATTGAGACTAGAAGGCTCGATGTGAATCTTGAAAGTTATCCTAACTCTAACCCAGCTAAGTGGGAAGGAACAGGGTCAGCGTCTCAGGGAGGTGGCGTTGTATGCACACATAAGTATGGAACCTGAATTCACATTCTATGGCTGACAATCTAGTTTTTAGAATAGAAGCTCTGAGGTAGAAACAATGGGATAGGTATTGAGAGAGTTACACTGAGGCCAGATTGTTAGAGATTTCAAATATCAGGCTAACAGATCTGGTCTTTAGGTAGACAATGAGGAGCTGCTGACAGTTATTGACTATGAAATGATGGTTGCAATGCACCATGGAAAGCATGCTATTACAGCAGCTATGTGAAAAATAAAATTTAAATTCATCTCTTGGACAATCAGAGACCAGAAGATAAGGGCGGGAAGTGACTGGACCACAAAAGGTGAGTATGGAGAAAAGGGGAACAGGAAAAAGACCCGCGGGATGGGAAGGTGCATTCAGGAGCCAATCAGAATGCAGGCAAATATGAATCCAGAGGGAGCAGCCAGAGACACGATGGCCGGATTTGTGGTCCGTGGTCTAATGAAGCACAAGGTCCAGTTCAGGGTGAGGACAGGTCACTTGAAATGGGAGGAAAGAGAGCGCTGTGTAGATTCTGGAAAGTAATAAAGGGCAGGCGCTGGTGATTAACTTGATACGGACCGGAAAGGGAAAGGAATGAGTTAGAGACTATTTCAAAGCTTTACACCTTACCAGAAGAAATGTGAGTCGTGTCACCGGAAGACACAGGATAACTTAGAGAAAGCTCTGGTTTGGAGTGAGTTCTGAGTACTTTCATGCAGGAGTTTGTGAGGATGAAATCTCCAGCTGTAAAACCAAAGCTCAGAGAAGAAGACAAAACCTAAAATGTGACCCTTAAGAGGCAGCTACCGAGAGTCACTTGAGAAGATGCTGCACCCACAGAAAAAGAACACGAGAAACCAAGTGCACAGGGCATTGTGTAACATGAAAGGGGCTTTCAGAGATGATGCATTTGTTCCCCAAATCCTGCACTGTGGTGTAATTAGGCATCCAAAGTGTGGCATCCCCAAGGCAGGATGATAGGGCTGGGAATGGGAGGCACAGGGAGAGAAGGAATGGAGGAGGCATTTCACCAAGGAAGGACCCGGGCTCCCTCGCCCCAGACACAGAGCCAGTGTTCCCCTGAGAGGTGGCTGGGCAGCTGGCCTTTTCCAGCTGCTTCAAGAAAGAAACGTTTCCATTCTGCCACATTCACACTTCACGAAGTGTTTGCTTCACTTCCATGATATTTGCTTCTAACTGTGCGGAGATATTAGCTTGGCAGTTAAAGTATTTTTGCTGAACAGAAGCAAATGTCACCGATGGCTCTGGCAACAGGCACAGCCAGAGGGTTTGCCATGAATTTCATGACAGGAGTAAACCCTGTAATATTTCTGGGTTGAAAGAAAAGTCAAAATAATCATGGTTATTCCAGACACTGGCAGCATCATTGGAGGTTCTGCTATCAAGTGCCCACTTTAGAAAGGAAATTGAAAGTTCAGAATAATACAGACAGATGGTACATATTTTCTGCAATATTACATACAAATGGCAATGTGATATAACACATTTTTAGGAATGATGTTTTAGTTCTTTGATATTTTTTAATAAGCTTCTATAAGCTAAATGATTACAGTTTTCTTAAGGTAACTGAGTATCACAGTAAAAGCACACCTCCTTACCAAATGGCCTCCAGAAAGACAGAAAGATGGACAGAAAAGACAGAATGACAGAAAGGCAGGCAGGAAGCAACAGCAAGATAGAAAAGAACATCTGACAAACTTGGGGATTAAGCCAAGTTAAAGTTTCTTCATCAAGACAATTGAAAGTATTACTGTTCTGTTAGACAAATGACAGCAACTTTAAAATGTGAAAAGACATCAAGAATTACCTAGCTTTTTTTTCCCCTAAGTCCTGCCATCACATCAGCAGTGACCTTAGAGAAGTGGTTTTACTTTTACTTTTGATAGGGTGATTTGTTTCACTAGAACAGTTTGTGGTGATGGCTGGTAGATTCAGGAGGTAATACTCAGTCAGAATATTAGCCAAATTCTGTGCTGTTTCAGCCAGAACACAGAGAAGTTTCAGAGAAAGAAGAGGTCACCACCAACGATATCTCTTAAAGACTGAAAGAAATTCTTGCTCCATTCAGGGGAAGATCAGCCAAATTCTTGTCTACAACTTCTATTTTCCCCGGTCTCTCTTTGCTTCCAAATATGCAAACAGCCTTAGCAAGGATTTAACATGAGGGGAGATTGAAAAATACCGTAAATATGTAAATTTTAAGAAAATGTATTACAGGCCAGGCATGGTGGCACACTCCTGTAATCCCAGCATCAGGAGGCTGAGGCAGGAGGAGTGTTGCAAGTTTGAGACCAACCTGGGCTACAAAGTGAGCCCAAGGCCAGCCTGAACTGCATCGCGAGACCCTGTCTCAAAAAGAACCCCCCCGAAAAAAAAAGGCAAAAAAAGAACATGTATTACAGAAAAAAAAAAAGAAAATGTATTAATTGCCATTAATTCTCAAAAATACTCCTTACTTTGTTTTTTGATTTTTGTTTGTTTGTTTGTTCATTTGTTTTGGCACCAGGGATTAAATTCATGACCTGGTGCTTGCCAGGCAGGTGTCTGTGCCCTGAGCTATAGTCACAGCCCCACTCCCCCTCACTGTGAACACACTGATCTGCTCATTCTTGCCACTTTCTGAAGCAGTTCTGGAAGTCCTCTTTCCTGAGTGTCTTTTCAAGGTGTGATAACAAAAATATGGTGAATGCTGCTGCCAAAAGCCATCCAAAGGGAAGGCGGGCTTTTTGAAATATTACAACGTGCCCTCGTCCACTCAGTTAGTGGATCTGGCACCATTTGGCTTCTGTCTTTCCCCCCAAGCCAAAATGACCATGAAAAGCCAATGTTTAGAATTGGTTGAGGACACTGACGCATCCATAGTGACACAACTAAAGACACTCATGAAAGAGAACATCCAGTCACCAGAACCATTCGAAATACAACCTTTCCATTAAACTTTCCTATAGTAACTCCAAATTTCAATGAGGTACTTATCTGCTTTCCCGTTTATACAGATTCTTTCTATGATATTTTAAGTTGTGCTTTTTGCCCTATCATTTTATTTTTTCCTTTCAGCATTTTCAATTCAGTTAATCTGCTAAAATAACCTAGGAAAGCAAAGCACTTTTAATACTTTTGTAGGTATTTGCTTGGGAGGAAAAAAAAAATCAAACAAACTTGAGTTGTATTTATTTTCTCAGTGTATTTACAGTTTTCTTGTGAGAGCTATTTTTTAAATGTTAGATCAGCTGGCTTATTTCTCTCTGCTGATATTTACTTTGCTGGTCACATAGTTAACATACAAATCCAGAATCAAGTGGCAAAACATTTGTTTTTGATCCAAATGGAGCAACAGAGAACACAAAGCTGAAACAATTAAAATAAAATGGACAGCAGTTTGAATGAAAGTACAGTTTATAAAAAACTAGAGGCTTGACAATAAAGGACAGTGATACAGGAGAGAGGACAGGTAACACGAGCTCACTGATGCCCCCGGTTCATGGCCTCGGAGTTTCCAGATCATGGTGCACAGACAGAACCCAGATGAAACCCAAAGTCTCTCTAAATTGAAGAGAAAATAGCAGAAGAAAACTGCACAAAGTGAAAACTCTGGTTTGCAAAGGGGTACCCGTGAGGATTCAGCTCAGTCCTGATCCATGTAGCTATTGAGAGACACTACCTAAGGCTAATGAAAGAACTAGCTGAAAGGTTTGCAGGGAATGTTTCTGGGCTCTCTTATAGGAACTGGAATATGGCTTGTTATCAGACAGAAAAACTTCAAGATTTATAGGTAGTTATTAAGAAAACACATGAGAGTCTTGCCTCAGTAGTAGAATTAACCACGCTTGAACTGAGCATTGCCAAAGGACTAGTTTTAACACATTCTTAAAAGCAGGACCTGTTCACTGAGGTTTTGATAGATATTGAAATGAATCTATAGATAAATTTAGGGAGAATAATTTTTTTTTTTAACCAGGGATCAAACTCACAACCTTGCGCTTGCCAGGCAGGCACTTACACCACTGAGCTAAATCCCCAGCCCTATTTTTTGAGACAGGGTCTCACTATGCAGTGCAGGCTGGCCTTGAACCCACTTTGTAGCCAAGGTTGGTCTTGAACTCACAAGGATTCTCCTGCCTCAGCCTCCTGAGTGCTGGAATTAAAGGCATGCACCACCACGCCTGGCTCAAATAAATGTTTTGATATTTGTCCAATTCACATACATAGTCTCTCTTCACTTATTTAGGTTGTATTTGAGTACTTTTGATCAGTTTTTATAGTTTTTAGGATACAGACAATGAATGTATTTCAGTAGATTTACACATTAATGTTACTTTAAGCTGTTTTGTGATGTTGTAACTTGTGCCTTTGCAATTTTACTTTTGAATTGCTCATTGCTTGTATATAGGGCGACACTAGATTTCTGTATATGGCTTTGTGACCTTGTACCATGACCTTGCTAAACCTGCTTGTCTGTTCTATTGATTTTTTTGTAGATTCTTTGTAAATAAAAAATAAAAAAGCAGGACCTGAAAGAAGGAAACTGTTTTCAAGAAAATTAACTACATCTCAGAAGAAATCCTAAGAGATTTGTAGGGATTCAAATATATCCAACACCTAACAAAATAGCATTGACAATGTCTGATATCAATAAGAAATTACCAGCTGTTATGGCTTATATCTAGATATCCCCCCAAAGTCTCAGGCTCTCATGGCAGTCGGGGGGGGGGGCGGGTTTCGGAAGTGGGTAGATCTAAGGTATGTGAATGTGGGTTAAGGGTGTGTGAATATGGATTAAGGGTGTGATCATTAAATTAGCCCACTGATTGCCTGACCACACTTCTGGTTGGGAGTAATGGGAAGCCCCACCCTGGGTGTGGGTGGCGCCACCCAGGAGGCTTGTAGCCTGGATGAGATAAAAGGGAAAAGTTCCTTGCTGCTTTCTGCCTGCCCTGCCATGGACTGTTTCTCCTCTATGACGCTCTTCTGCCATGCTGCGCTGCTTTGCAGTCAGCTGATTGTGACTGACACCTCTGCAAATGATGAGCTGAAATATACCTTTCCTCCTTTAACTTGTGAGAGTTGGGTATTTTGTGGGAGAATGTCAACAAGATGGCAAAATAGGAGACTTGTGACTCTCCCTCCAGCCACAGGTGAACCAAACACATATGCAAATCAATTTCTTCTGAAAAAAATCCAGAAATTGAGTGAGAGATTCTTGTACACTGGGTAACTGAGAAAATTCCCATAAAATCAGCAGGAAAATCAGGAGTAAAATCTGAGACACACTCTCACTGTAAATCCCACCCCTGGCACTGCACCATGCAATCAGAGTGGGTCTCCTATGTCCTAACTTCTCTGTGAGGCATTAAACGTTTGTAACATACATCTAGATCCCCAGTTTTCACAGTTGCTACCACAGAGATGGACTCAACCTCTGGAAGCTGCTGGTTCCCAACATTCACTAATCCCCGGGGATGGAAGGGAAAGTGGCAGTTTTTAACAGGTACTCAAGCTCTACCTATGTCTCAACCTAATGCAACATAGTGCACACTGGCAACAAAGACCTGCTTCCAGCTTTACCAGGAAAGGGTTAGGCTGGATATGAGAAACTCTGACCCTTCCAGCTGCTACTCTAAGGTCTGGTTTCTAATTAGCCTACATCTGCAAGTTAACGAGGCAGACAATCACTATTCCCTTGGGATTGTGGGCACTTTGGAAGGTTCTTCCGTCCAACTTTACTCCAGCAATGAAAACAAGACTCCAGCTTCTTCCTAGAAAGGAGTTGGACTACAATGATGCGTCGCTTTTTCAGCTGCTGTGTGAGGGTCTCACTGCTGACTCACTTACTTTGGAAGCTGATGGGCTCAGTACTCACCACTCACCTAATTCTACAGAGAATACAGCAGTGTCCCAAAATGGCTCTACAGGCTTTTCCTCTGACCACTCCTGCCACCAAGCTTTAGCTACTTCCCAGTGTTGCCATGGAAGAGGTTATACTGCACATTAGGTGCCTTGACTTTTCCAGTTTCTACCCAAGGATTTGGCTTGTAATTTGCCAGTTTCTTGGAACTGACAGGGCAGGTAATTACTATTCCTTGGGAGTTTAAATGAGCATGTGGATACTTCCTATGGTTCCAAGAATACTATGCCTGGCAAACCTATTCCTCAAAAATTAAGGGGAGATACAGACAAACAAAGCAGGAGTTCACTATCGTCATATCTGATTTACAAAAAATGCTAAAGGGAGTCCTTCTAGATAAAGAGGGGGGGAAAAAGTGCCAAAAAGCAGCACAAGAGCAAGAGAAAATACGAAATTCATTGGTACAGGTAAACATATGAACAAAAGCAGAAAACTGTTTTTACTAAAATGGCGGTGGGTAAATAACTTTTAACTCAAGTATAAAACTAAACAGATGAAAGCATTAAAATCAGTATAGCTAAATTATGCTAATAGATACACAGTACAAACAGATGTGAATTGTGATATCAATAGCACATACTATGGAAAAGGAGAGATAAAACCATAGAAACTGTTTAAAGGAACTGTTAAAACTGTAAGATATTTTATGGTAACTATAGAAAATATTTGTGGAATTCAAACAAAAGAAAATGTAACAAAACATAACAACCCAAACAAGAAAACTCAAAGCAAGACAGCAAGAGAGACCACAGAACTACAAAACTAACAGAAAACAGTCAATAAACTGAGACTAGTAAAGTCTTTCCTGTCAGTAATTACTTAAGTGTAAGTGGTTGAAACCAACATTCAAGAGATAGAGACTGGCTGAATTAATTTAAAAAACAAGATGTGAATATATTACTTCTGCAAGAAACCTCACTTTAAACTCAAAGACATACATATTCTGAAAGTGAAGGGATAGAAAAACATAATATCTTACAGTTTTAACAGTTCCTTTAAACAGTTTCTATGGTTTTATCTCTCCTTTTCCATAGTATGTGCTATTGACTTCACAATTCACATCTGTTTGTACTGTGTATCTATTAGCATAATTTAGCTATACTAATTTTAATGCTTTCATCTATTTAGTTTTATACTTGAGTTAAAAGTTATTTACCCACCGTCATGCAACCAGCAATGAAAATAAAGCAAGAATAGCTATATCTGTATCAGACAAAATAGATGTTAAGTCAAAAAAGTCTCTAGAGACAAAGAAAGTTACTACATCATGATAAAAGTGTCAATTCAGGAAGATATAACAATAGTAAGTATAAAGACACTAAATGTCAGCTTATCTAAGTATATAATATAAACACTACAGATCTGAATGCAGAAATTGGCAGTAACGCAATAAATAATGGTAAGAGATGTTAATATTTCTCTTTCAAGATCAAGATAGAAAATCATTAAAGAAAGAGGGAACTTGGACAATACTATAGACTAAATGGACTTAACAAACGTGCAGAAACACCCATTCTTCAAAATATACATTCTTCACAAGTACCATTCTTCAAAATATACATTCTTCACAAGTACACATAGAACTTCTTCAGTACAGATGACATGTTATGCCACAAAAAAGTCTTAATAAATTTAAGAAGATCAAAATCATACCAGCATGTGTTATGACTACAATGGAATCAAACTAGAAGCCAACAAAAGAAAGAAAACTGGGAGATCCATAAATATACAGACATTGTGCTTGCTTCAGCAGCACATATACAAATATACAGACATTAAGCTAAATTAAATTAAATTGCAGTGTTGAGGAACTTTTGGGTCAAAGAAAATAATCAAAAAATAATATAAAAATGATCTTGAGACAAAAGGAAATATAAACACAACACACAAAATCTTATGGACTACAATAAGACTAATTCCAAGAAGAAAGTTTATAGCAATGAAATGCTACATGAAAAAAGAAGAAAGATCTCAAACAATCTAAAGAACAGCTAAGGCTGAAGTTAGAAGAATGAAAGGAATAATATAGATCAGAGAAGAAATATATCAAATATATGTAACTTAAATTTCAACTACAAAATTACCAAACATGCAAAGCAGCAAGAAACAGCCTTAAAATGAAGAGATAAGTCAATACATTCAAACTGACTAAGAGTTAACAGAGGAAATCAAATAGCAAAAATGTATGTAAAGCTAAATTTCTTTTTATTTAATTTTGAAGAGAAAAACAGAAAAATCAAGAAGTAAAGCTACATTTCATGTGTTCAAAAATATTATAAACACAGGAAATAACTAAAAAGATCCAAATTGAATGTTTAGAAATAAAAATTAAAATGCATGACATTAAAGATTTACTAGGTAGGCTTCATAGCAAATCAGATATTACAAAATCAAAGATTAGTGAACAGGAAAATGTATAAGTAGAAACTATCTAAAATGAGACTCAGATAGAAAAGAAAAGACAAATGGAGTAAATAAACTGTGGAAAAACCGCAAGTTACCTCACATACAGGTGATGTGAATCCCCAGGAAAGAAAAGATGGAAAGAAAAAAATCTGGAAAAAAAAGATGGCTAGTTTCTGTATATTTGCTGAAAACTATAAACTTACAGATCCAAGAAACTGCAGGAATTCCAAACACATGAAGAATAAACAGAAAATATACCTAGAAACATCATAATTAAATTTCTGAAAATAAGTGTAAAAAAGCACATCATAGAAGCAGTCAGAAAACAAAACCATGTTTCATACAAGGGATTAAAGATAGAGATACAGCACATATTTGGTAAAAAGGAATAGAAATCAGAATACATTGCAATATTTTTAAAGTACTGAAAGAAAATGACTGTTAAAGGGAATTGTATCCTCACTGGAAAGATATTTCAAAAATAAAGATGTAAAAAAATGCAATAAAGACTTGTAAGAAATAAAAAGCTAAAAAAATTATATCATATTTTACTACATGAAGTTTAAAGGATTTCCATCTGGTAGAAGTAGAAGCATACCAGACAGAATTATGGATTTACATAAAGGAGTGAAGGAATCATAAATATGTTCATTATGTTAATAAAGGTTATTTTTATTATCATTTAACTCTCAAAAATAATGTTGTAATTGACAAAGCAATGCAGCATAGTATGTACTTATTACATATATAAAAGTAAAATTTATGATAAAACATCACAGAGACCAAGAGGAGAGAATCACATATGTAAATACAGCGCCGGCTTCCACTTCAAGTAAACAGAAAAATAAACGCAACTTTAACACAATATAAGAAGAAGAAAGGAACTAATTTAGATGAGAAGAGAAATAAACTAAATAGAAGGCAGAAAAACAGAAAAAACTCAATGCGGTAAAATGCTTATTCTTTGAACAGATAAATAATATTGGTAAAGCTCTAAGGAGACAAACACAAAATTTATTAATATCAGATAGGAAAGGTGATTATATGTATAGGTTTTTCAGATATTAAAAAGATGATAAGTAAATATCAAACACAGTTTTAGGCCAATAAATGTGCCATTGAAGATAAAACAGTCATACTACTTGAAAGATTCAAGACACCAAAACTTACTCAGGAAAATATCTCAATAGTGTCTTTACTATGAAAGTTGTTTAATTCATACTTTTAAGTGTTCTCTATGATAAAATTTCAAACCCAAATGATTTCACGGGTGAATTTCATGCTAACAAATATTTAATCAATTATTAAAAATTAATATGTCACCAAACACATGATCATTTGTAACTGCAATTTGATGAATTTAAAATGGTTTGCTTTTTAAAGGACACTATAAAGAAAGTGAAAAATACAAGTCACAGACTGGGGGAAATATTTACAAATTTAAAAGCAGAAAAAGGGTAATTTTCAGAATACATAAAGAATTCTCAAAACTCAATAATAAGAAAATAAACAACCTGACTCAAAAACAATATATAAAAGCAAAATAACTATGTAAGCATTTTATCAGAAAAAATATGAAGAAAGAAAATAAGCACATAAAAAATAATTCAACAACATGAATCATTAGGGAAATGCGAACAAAAAGCCACAATAATGTACCACCATCCTCCTTTACTAATGGTTAAAATTTTGATAATATTTTTATAGTTCAAGTGTTCTCAGACACTACAGGTACTAACGGATTATGTAAGAAAACCTTGAAAATTTCTTAAGTGATTAAGTATACATCTATCTGTGTGATTTAGTCATTCTACTTGAAAGTATTTTCTCCAAAGAAAAGAAAGCATTTATCTATAAAAATACTTGTACATGAACGTTCATAGCAGTTTTACTTGTAATTGCCATAATTTTAAAACAATATAAATGACATCAAAAAGTGAATGAATAAAAAAAATTATGACATCCATACAATGGAATACCATTTGATATGAATGAATCTCAATTATTTTGAGTAAAAAAGTCAGTCAGAAGAGTCCTTCCCACATGATTTCATTTATATAGCATCCTAAGAATTTCAAACTAATGTGCAGTGGCAATGGACAGCTGCTCCTCAGACCCCAGCAGCCTTGGTGAGAAGCAGGAATGCGTGTTACCGTGGAAACTTTCACTCACAAATGATTGTGTGCACTATCTTGATAGTTATGATAACCTCATAGATGTCTGTATATGTTGAAACACTGCTTTGAATAATTTAAATATTTGTCATTTGTTTTATGTCCATGATACTTCAATACAGGTGTGAAATCAGGAGTCACAGAAAGCTACAAACGATGGTCAATCCCATGCCTCTGCGGAAGAAAAGGAAATAGTTGTCTCTAGAAAAATCTTGTTGCTTATTTGAGGCATATTTTTATGAAGTGATGTATGTGCCATGGATGTAAAGACTATCAAAAAGAAATATTTGAACGGAAGCAACATTTGAAGTTGCAACATGACTTAAATAATCTCCGCTCAAATATTCTCTGAAGATTTCCTCGGAACTCTCTAAGACAAGCTACCCTCTGATTCGAGTGCCATGCGTCTCTCTCTGTCTCTGAGTAAAAGGTAGGTGACGTGGGAGCCAGAGATTTGCCCTCTCCGTAGTGAGATTTGCTTGGAAGACACAGGACACAAATTAGACACAAGCGGGAAACCTCCTTACTGCAGCACATCAGCAAGTGTGATTCAGCAGTTCAGCAATCCACCTAAAAATCCGTTATGTGGACAGAAGGTGGTCTCCGCCAGCTCCTCCCTTCTATTTTTAACACAAAGAAGTATAGAAGAATTGCACTCTGAACTTCTCCTAAACCATGCAGGGAAAGGTGGGATTCTAGGGTAGCATTAGATTAGGTGGGACTGGGCCCCTTGAAGTGGTCTCTGCATCTCCGCAAGCAGCAGGTAGCAGAGCGGGCAGCCTGTGGTTTTGCCACCCCGCTCTTTATAGCTACATTACTCCCCCTAACCCCCTGAGTAGGTTACTTCTCAAAAAAAAAAAAAAAAAAAAAAAAAAAAGTTTCCCTTCCAAATTCCCTTCTGCGCACATCCTCTGAACCCAAGGAACAAGTTCAGTAACCAATCGAGTGTCGACCCTCAGGGGGATGAAGATGGCACCCCAACCCCATAAAACTGGACCGCCGCCCCAGATTCCGTGGTGCCTCTGCTCTGAGCACACTCGCTCCTTCTCTGGGGTGAAGGGACCCTGGGGTGGCTTTGTGCCGCTTCCTGCAGTATCTACTATAAGAGTAGCTCCGCTTTGCATGGGTCTCCTCTGACTCCTCTTTCACTGTTGGAGACACAGGCCTGGCAAGGGTGAGTCTGGGGACCCCCAGACCCCAGACCCACCGGAAGTAATAACTATAATGTACTGTGTGTTCCTTGTTTGCTTGAATCAAGCCACATTTTTTGAGTACTTAAATAATGCAAATACTACAACATATAATTAACTAAACGGTCAAAAATCTAATAATTAAAAAAAAAAAAAAGACCAGTGTGTCAGTTAGCTAAAGTATTAAGTAAAGTATTTCCTTGGTTTAGTGTCGGGAGTCAGCCAAGCAGTTTGCATACAGAAGGGGACCCAGGAACACGGCACTTAGCCTGACGTGAAGGCAGTCCTTCGGCCTCCCTTCGCAGCCACACTGATAGAAACACAGAGATACCTGTCCAGGAACCTCAAGAATTCAAACTCTTGTTCACTGCAGATGTATTAGGTTTATATTCAGAAACAAAAAAACCAATAGTTTCACATAAAGCTGTAATAAAATCTGCTGCTTATAGTAGAGATATCAGTAGTGCTCTGGTAAAGGCTTCATAAACCAGCTTGGAGGTGGGGGAACCGAACAAGCCCTGTTTTGCAGTGGTTGTCAATTTCTGTGTTATAAATACTCCCACGATGGCTGATTTCAAGTTGATCTACCAGAAGGAGAAGTGGGAACATGCGTAGCCAGCTCTTGTGGGCTTGATGGCGAACAGGGAGAAGCCCCCAGTGGAAACATACCATGTGTGACTATAGCTAACTCGGATTTTACAAGAGAAATAAAGCAAATTTCTAGAATACGCTTGTGCATTTTATGCTTTGTGGATGAATTGTCAATGCTGACAGTTTCTTTTAACCTGCGACGATACATTTCCATGCGAAAACATCTTTAGGAGATACTACCTAACATCAAATATTTGAAGTATGCTTAAGATCGAGGCATTAAACAAAGTTGCATTGTTCTTTTTTTTTTAAACAGTAATCTCACTAAGCAAAGATTTATTCCAATTAAGAGCTTATTGCAAATTTTCCAAAGAATGAAAAGAAAAAGTAACAAACAAGACACAACATCTTCATAGCAATCTTACACAAAATTAATCCAGGGAACTTGTTAGTATAGGGGAAGAATGATTAGGATAAAGTTAAATGCCTCTCCCATCGCAGAACTTGTGTGTCCCCCAACTAAGTAGAGTTGTCAGTTTGTGTTCATAGTTTTGTTTTGAGACAGTATAGCTTGCAATTATAGGAGTTAATAAGGAAACACCAAAAGTCATCTTTTTGTGGTGTTTTCCACAAAGAGAGACTTTCTCAAAGTTTTATAAGGAAAACTAACAGAAGGAAACAAGTTTTTCAAACTGGAGGTTAAACAAAAGGGGAGAAAGCAAGAGTAGGGACACCTCCAGCATTTCAACCAAACAGTAGCAAAGAAATAATAAAAGGAGTAACAAAAGAGCAGACATATACCCAAGTTCTGAGTCTGACTGCAGCTGGAGCACTGAGGGGTCTGTGTCCCACTGCAGGGTCCTAATCGTGCAGCACAAAGGAAAAAGAACACAGAGAATTAACAAAAGGGGAGGGCAAGAAACCAAACCAAACCATCATTCATCAAGGTAATGCATATACAGTACAATACATACACAGAACAGTACCATTCCATGCCCCTCCATCCCCAGGAATTAGTGAATGACAACAGGAAGTGAGAAGCCATCCTTCCCTTTGAACATCTGTTTGATAGTGAAAGCTATGGCTGTTTTCATGGAAGAGATCCCATAGTCAAATATTCAGGCTCCACACACACGCCTGTCCTGTGCTTTGCTTTGGTTTGTAGCACTGTCGGATTGACCTGAGCATGCAAACCGCTGCATGTATCATTGATACCTCAGAGCCCATCCACACCTGAGAACTCCAGGTATCTTTCAGGCACTGGAGAAAACTAAATGCAAGTGGATTGGGGCGGAATATTTAGCAATGCAGGTCTAGATGAGCATAACTGCAAAGTCTGGTGAATAATTAGCTTACTCCGGTCAGTTATTAAAACTATGATACATCAGATTTATAAACTCATGAGTACTTTCATGTTTGTTTTTATGTAAATGCCATCAAAAGGTCACTTCCAATGTCGTTTGTCTCTAAGATGCCAGGGATTTTTATCTTTAAACTATTTCACGAGAGATAACACAGAGTATCACTAATCGCCAGGACATCCAAACATCCTCTGATGTTTCTCCTTCAGAATAAGAAGGGATAAACAGCCCTTATATAATAAACAGAGTGCACACTAAGGCCTTTCCTGGGCAGGCTCTTTAAATTTCCCGCACAGAATCAGTTGCAGGTGAACCAGACATGAGGCTCTTCGGGAGACAACTAATGGACACCTCACCCCGAGGAGTCAAGCATGCATGACTCAAATTTGGCCTCGGTGACTTACTCAGTTGTGTACATGGGGCATGCGAGTTTAAGTTCTCAAGCCCAATACCCTTTTGCTTGCTCAAAGTGTGGCTCGCAGACCAGTGGCATCAGCATCCCTGAGAAGCTTGTTGGAAATGCAGACCTTCAGGTCCCACCCCAGATTTACTGACTCGATACTATAGTTCAACAGTGCTTCCAGGGGATCTGTGGGAACATTTCAGCATTCTGCTTAGTTTCCTCTTCTACAGTGATTTAGCATGGCCCATGGAATAATGTATGGTCTGCTCACAACTATCTTCTAACTTATCTGTAACTGCTCTTCTTCTCCCTCAGTGTCCTCCTCGTTATTTTTGCACCAAAAATCTGAATGGCTCAGGAATTTGTTTCTGCTGTAGTTGGGCTCAGTTGTCATCTCCACATAATGTTCCCCTGTTCCATCTCAAGTGGTCCTTCCTTATCATTAGTCATCTTTTTCCCTTGCCTTGATTTACTTTCTTCATAGTATTCATCTTTACCTAAGATTTTATTATACATCAGTTTATTTATCACTGACATTTGGGTTTGGACTTAAACCTCATCGTGGCAGGAGTGGCTGCATCCCAGTATTATGGGGATGTCTAGTCCTGTGCTTATATGATATGTCCTGAATGAATCTTTCCCTGATCTTTTACAGGGACTAAGCACAAGTATACCTAGAAGGCATAGTAACCATTTGATACTTGGTACCTGTGGTTATTACTACCATGATCACTCTGTCTATTTTTAATGTTTCTTTGAATCAATGTACTACCCACATGATAGATTCCATATTAGCTTCTGCTGAAAGACAAGGATGCAATCCTTTATTATCTCTGGTTGTGCTCCTGTTTTCTTACCTGAAGGCTCTAAAAGATGATAATTGAAGTTCAGTGACAGCACAAACTGGCCACTCTTTCTGAGACCAGGACTCCTCAAATTTTATTGCATATACAGACCCTCGAATATTATTAAAGTACAGATTCTGACTTAATAGGTTTGGGATGGCGTGAAATTCTGCATTTTGAACAAATTCTAGGGATCTCACATGCTACCAGTCTGTATTAAAGTCTTGACGTGGGTAAGTGCTTCACAGACCGACCTTGAGAACTTAATATAACACAGAATGCTGAGTCCCAACCCCAGAAGTTCAGATTTAGTAGCTCTGGAGTGGAGGTTGAGAATTCATATTTCTAACAAGTTCCCAGGTGATAGTTACAAGGCTGACCACGGGATCACCTTTAGATAATGACGGGGTCAGACCACTGCCTTGCTAGCAAACAGAATGCATTACTCATGCTCAACTACATCAACATCTAAACTCGTGCTGTGCTCGAATTTGGTCCAAAGCCCAGGCCATCTCCAACCAAGTAAATCAGTGTACCCAGGGTGGGACCCAGGCATCCATAATTGTGAAACCTCCCCTAGTGATTCTCATATGCAGCCAGGACTTAAAACTACCAGTCTGGACTTATTTTCAGCTCAATAACAGCCACTCTTCCTGTTTTGGACATCAATTCTTTCACTTTGGGTCAAATGGGAGAAGCAATGGAATTAATTCATTAAAATAATATCTACTTGCTGTTCACACGCTTCTGGGGATTGAATTTAGGGCATTTCTTCTGCTGTGACAGAAGAGAAGCCTCTGGCTCTTGCCGAGAAGTGTTCCCTGCGAGGGGTGGACCTCAGTATGCCCTGCAGTTTCAGAGAAGATGATCTTTCTTGGCCTTTTCCCCTTCCCCAAGTAGGTGAAGAATGTAGCAGCTCCAAGGTGGTCTGACTGTTCTATTACGTACTAGACAGATCATATGAGCTCACTGTACACTTAAGAAATAACAATAGCGATTCTATCAGAATTACTTCCTTAGGAAGTCCACTGATGAGTAGCCTGGAGTTTGTGTTTTCGACCAGAATGGCAAAGGTGATCTATGTAGGTAACACCACAGCAAGCTTACCCCTACCCCATTATGCATATATTATCCAGGAAAACAAATCATAGTTACTGTCAGTAACAAGCTGTAAAGAATAAATCCAAGGGTACCATGAAGTGTATCAATTTTCTTTCTTTTCACTTTTTCCATTATTATCTGTGAGGTGGTCATACTTATACAGAATGTACTTTTCTTTTTTTTTTTGTTTTTTTTTTCTTCAAATAAGCTTAAAGTCAATGCAGTCAATGGGCAAAGGTGGTGTGTGTTTCCAAAAACAGCTGAGGGGTGTAGACTATATGTTTGGTGGATTCCTTCTCTGTAAACTTGTGAAGAGCTTTCCTGCAAGTGACAATGTTTGGGCCTCGGGAAGGGAGGTTTGTGTTCTAGATGTGGCTCTGCTGCGTCAGTAAGTCAGTCTCCCTCTGTTCTCAGCAAAAGGAAGGAGCAGGCCAAAACACCTTCCTGGTTCTTCTGCAATTTATGTTTTAGAATCCAGGATGGTTATTAAACTGCCCTTGGCTTCCTCCCCTCAACTGGAATAATTTTATTTCACCAGTTGACATAGATCTTACCTTCCAACCATTTTATTGTCAAGTAACCATGAAAATAGAATGATGGTTTCCCCGATAACTTCTTGGGCAATTTAAAATCTTGCCAAATAGTTCACTTATAAAATGAAACAGTAAAGTTGCAAGTAAAGGTGTGAGAATAGGATATACTATCACAAATTATTTTCATATAGAAATCTCCCTATTTACTATAGTAGCTAGTTCTATTTTGTAGTCATTTCTGGAATGACTTGAGAATGCATACCGGGAGGAGAACATTTTTGATAACATTCATTTACTTGTTCAAGAAGCATCGATTTAGGGCCTACTTGATAGAACACTGTGATGACAATTAAATTAATTCTGAAGGAAACTACAGTTTATATGGAGAGATAAAATTCTATCTATTTATCTATCTATCTATCATGTATAGTTTGGTTGACCAAGGCAGAAAGTAAAGCATGCCATATAAAAGCCACCATCAGGTGCAGAGGGACATGTGACTTACACTTAAGAATTGAAATTTAAGTGAAGGAAATGAGACATATAAAAATGTGTGCCTAATGATATCCTGACAACCTTTGCCAGGAGGAATGCTGTTCTCATCACTTTTGCAGTTCTCATTTTTAAAAATTTTAATAAATAGAAGTTGAAGAAATAAATGCCATAAAAAGATTAATGGTAATAATAGTCCAAAGTTCCTTTCACTGAGTGTTGATTCTGCCAGCCAACCAGGCTGTGAGCCACACTTTTAACATTCTTTGGAAGTAGAGCCAAGAGATACAACTTTCTCTGGCAAGGTCAGAGATTCCTTATTTTCATCAGTGCTGAGTTAATTAGACTTAAGTAGCTAAGCTAATCTATTAGGTCTTACAAGAGTCAGTTTTACTTCAGTTGTAAATTTACCAGTTCATATAAGAACAGTGATTTCCAGGCAAACTAATCACACAATCTTGCTCTTCTTGAACACTAGTTAGATGGCCAGCACTGCCTCTCAGTTTAGAAGAGGCAAAGCTGAATGTTTAACTATTATAGCTTCGCCCAGCCTTCCCTCCACCTGGCCTCTTTCCACTAAGACCACATAGGACCACTCACTGCTGCCCAGGTCTCCCTGCTATCTGACTCCTAAACTGACCAACCCAGCTCTTTCTAAATGACCAACCCAGCTCTTCCTTCTTGTAACTGTATCAGTTGCATTTCTGTCTTAGAAATCACCCTGGTTTTATTTGCTTTTTTGATGAGTTGCGTTTGCCTGCTTTGACCAGTTTTAACAGTTTTGTCTTTGAGAATCAAGGATAAAAACTCTTGATGTCTTTCATCAGGGCCCTGCTGTTTGCACAGATGCTGAATAACCCGATCATTCCTTATTACTACTCAAGATCAAGGAGCATTGTCATGATTCTATTTGCCCGCGTTTGTACTGATTGTCATGGATGTACCAGTGAAGGTCACACTTACCAACTTTGTTTCAAAATTCTTAGTACAGAAGCTTCCTACACCATGGACAGTAATAACTCTCTCATTTGATCCTAAACATATTAAATAATGTAGCCTTTGGTATCTCATCCCAAAAGGTCTACCCTCTAACCCTTTATTAAAATGTGAGGATCAAGCTGTTTTTCAATATTTCTCTTTAAAAAAAGAATAGACAAAATATCATGATTCTTCAAATTAGTAGTGACCTAGTAAGAGACTAATAGAACTTTAGGTTTTAAACCTTCTACCAATTCACCATATATCCAATTTATAAGATCCCTTCTTCAATGGTTCAATTTTTTTTTCTCTGTTCCAGTTAAGTACACAGAGGTTAAACTTTAAAAACAATAACAAACAACCATAATCCTTCACTATCTGTAGAAATACAACTTAGGATTAAAAGACAGGCTGGGTTGCATAAATACTGTTCTCTGATGAGTGGTTAATTTCTTCTTTTTCAGCTCTTACCAACCACAGCTTGGAGGTTTCCATTCTTCTTTCTGTCTTTATTAGATATCAGTCTAGAAAGTCTTAGAATTATTCCCTAAAAATGTGTCTTTTCTTTCATCTTTTCTGGGTTTTGGTGAATCAGAAAGAGATGCCTAAAAAATATATGGAAGACAGTAGATAAGAGTGATGTGATTTATGATGCAGACAACATGGCTGAACCACTCTCATATGCTCCTGTTGGCATTGAAATTAGTACAGTTGGGGGGGGCAATATGGCCATATACAGAAAGAACTATAATAACTGAATTACTCTTGGGTCAGTTTTACTCCCAGGAACTCAGACTGCAAAAATGAAACATCATTAGCGATACCAATTCTTAAAAATGTTGCTGCTGCTGCTATTAATGACGACTACCGCTTCTATATCATACGATCCCACAGTCAATTCTTGTTCTTCATCCCTGATTGGTCTGATTTTGGTCACAACTAGCTCCCTCATAGAGTGTTCTTTTAATTTTCTTATTCCTGAAAATCTTGTTTCTTTTCCACCATTCACTGTAATTTTTGGCAAGGCTCTTACTTTTCTCATTCCATACAACATACATTCTCCAACCAAGGATGTCTTCTGCCCTTCTGAACTCTTAGCCTAGGTAATTTCATAGATGTCCATGCATCTTCTGCAAAAAATTAACCTCAAAGTCCTTATGACCATTCAGGTCCATATCTCAAGTTTTTAAATGCCTAGTGTACATGTCTGTCTGCACACTACCCTTCCTTAGCTCATCTGTCTTTCCTTTTCTTCTTCATTATCACAACCCAAGTTTAGACCTTCAGTCCTCCTTATCAGACCACTAGTTCCTAAGCTAGTCCTCATATCTTAAAGCATTATAAAAATGCAGTGGCCTAGACCATATCTCAGGCCTGTGGTGGGGCACCTGTCTTTTTAACAAGTTGCCGGTAAATCAAGGAATAGGTGTCAGGTGTGGAAGCCAGGGATCTCAACTACCTCAATGGCCATCTTAGTCTCCTAGACTCTGGCCTTTTTTTTCCTTCTCACTCATTAATGCATGTTCTATATACTATCCTCTGGAATGCCTATCACCCATCTCTACCTTTCTAAAAAGTGCATTCTTTAAAGTCCAGCTCAAATGTCTCCTCCAAATATATTTGTCCTCAGCAACATTACTCAGAAACAGGATGTCTCTCAGACATGAACTTGAGAAGAACCTGTGCCTCTGATTGCACAGTTCTCTTTACCAATCTTCTGTCCATTTGATCTCAGTAGTAGACCTGCATCAGACTTTAAAGGCTTAGCATCAAGCCAAACACACTGCTACTCTCCCTCCAACTCTATGCCTTGAGTCTCATAACTGGATTTCTGCCTCATTTCTGACAGCAAAACCTTACTTTGTACCTCAGTTCCCAAAACAATTGCTGAAAGTCCTCCAGAGCAGTGGTGTCCACCTTCAGGCAACTTGCCCAGCATTTGTGCCCCACTCTGGACCAGAAAACTTTCTAACTTTTAGCTGTGTTCTTGTCCTTGCACCTATCTTACCCCATCTCACCCACTACTTTTGCAAGCAATGCAACATGTGCATGAGTGCACAATGTAATTTAACAACATTTACCAAGTACCTAATAAGTGTCAAGACTACATAGGGGAGTAATGAATCAAAATCAACTGTCCCACATGAACATACTGTAGATTAACTGCAGGTAACTTTGGAATAATAGCTTATGACATTATTGTTCACCTTATGAGTACACATAGTTGAGAGATATAATAACATGACAACAGTTTTGATTACTTCAAATGAGATCCGTCCATATACTAGATGGAGGATTCCTAGAAGTAAGAATAATCCTTATCATTATATTTAGGTTCTCCTGAAGTAAGAATAATTCCTATCGTTATATTTAGGATCTCTAGAAGTAAGAATAATTCCTATTATTATATTCCTTGAATGAGCGTAGTATCTGGTAAGCAATAAATTGTCCCCTACCTACTGCGTGAATAGAAGAATAAATGAACCAATGAACAATCTTTACTTGCCTTTCCTGTAGATGGGTGTGAATTATAAAAGCAAGCTGATTCCAAAAGAAATGATTTTTATTTAAAGAACTAATAAGGACCTGTCTGTCTGATGTCTTTAATGACCACTGACGGACTTATATGCGACTCAGTCTTGTAGCACAAGGTCTCAGGGAAGTTTTCAAACTCATCTCTGCACTGAAGAAGAAAATCTACCTATAAAATACTGACCAGATTGCTGGTTTGTGTTGAGAATCAAAAGAAGTCCAGCGTCTTCTCTGCGAAATAGATGTAGCTATTCTAGTTAATCCCTGAAGCAGATGCATTGGAATACACATTTTCATATTCTTACTTTTATCTCTAAGATGGCAGGGGACAGGACTCTAATGAGTCCCAAAATTGCTCTGAATTCATGTTCCATGTGTTCTCACTGTCAAAGAGGCCACTGGCAACCAACAAAAAGGGAAAATGATTTAGGCCAATGTGAACATAATGCTAAACAGAAAATCTATAATCAGTGCCATCCCTGAATATTTCATTTTTAAACAACGTTTCCAGAAGGAAAACACTAATTAATAAGGACACTTCAAAATCCATGATATCACTCAATCTGTCATTTTTATCAACATGAGATCAAGTAAAAAATTATGGTGTTTAATGAGTTAACGTTTTCCGTTGGAGTCCTCATTATTTCCCTTCTTGAAATGGCAATGATGAGGATAAAGATTTTTGATGTCAGAAATAAAGTTGGAACAGTGCAATATATATATTTATACCAGGATTGTTTGAAAAAGAAAAAGATTTTTTTCTTAATTTACTGTGTGAGAATCTTCCATGTGTTGAATGACCCTGGAGCCAATATGGTCCATGCTAAGCCACATGGGAAGTCCATCTGAGCTGAATTCAAAAAGAAATGCAGGACTTCCAGCACTGAGGGCACGCTCTCCTCAGATCTCACGCAGAGACCTGCTGCCACGCAGGCAGTTCCTCTAGAAGGAGACTCAGCCACCCCTTGCTAAAACAGATGCTTCCTTTGCTAGTGTAACTATATGGGCACATGCAATACTGGAGACATAATGACAGGAAATTTTTCAAAATTGAACTAAACAGTTAAATTACTAGAGAAGGAGAAAATGCTACAGTGCAAATCTTCTAATTTCCAAAGAGACTGATTTTTAACTATTCTTGCATCAATCTCCCTGAAGTCCCAGTAGCAGGTCATAACTTGTTAGTTCCTCTTGAGGCCAGGATAATTTTAAAAAATTTTAAGTACACAAAATGCAATGATCTTATTAAATTGGCCCATGGCCCTGTATTTACTATATTCTTTCACCGTTACTAATTACTCCTAATGCCTTGTTTAGGCTTCCAATTGATCACATCACTCCGGAAGATATTTTCACCGAAGTGAGTAAAAAATCCTCTGAGGCTTCAGAACTGGATTGCGGATAATGACGAAAGTCCTAAGTATTTTCTTTTGGGCATTAGACTCACATGGTATTTTCTCTTCCTGAAGTCACTTAAAAGAAAAGCGGTGTCCACGCGCAACCAGCACAAGTGGTCCAGAATCAAATTACTCCAGACAACCTAATTTCTTATTTGAGTGTTCACTAGGCAGCAGACCAGGGAAAAACTGAGTGTATCAAATATCTGAATTTTAATGAAGTATTCTGTCCAAAGGAACTAACTCTGAACTGCACAGAAGTTCAGTGCTGTAAAGCAGAAAACTGTCCCTTTGCCCCTGAGTTCTAATCTGGAGCACACACAAAGTTTGAGAGCAGGAATGCTATCTAACGCTTTCCCTCTGTACCCTGGTCTCCCTGTTAAACGCTTCAGAGAACTTTATCCGTTTGCTGCATTCGAGGTTTCCTGGCGAGAGGCTTCACCTCCCTGGAGAGAATCTATGGGTAAGAGGGGATTTTGGGAGGATAGGCATCTATTGCAAATACTAAGACAGGGATTATGTTGAAGGCATTTGGGAAAATTTGAAGATATATTGCGAAGGTGAAAATATACTGAAATAGAAAAATAGAGATACTTGATTAGAAATTCAGGTTGAATAATTTCAGCAGAGACCATTTGATATATATATATATATATATATATATATATATATATATATATATAGTATGACATATATTATACCAAAGTGAATGCAGTCAAGTATTAAGAGTGCTAATCTCTAGAGGTATGAATATGTTTTTATATTCTAACATAGACTTGTTCATATTTTCTAATTGTGTAAAACACACAAGTATTGTTCAAAATAATTTGATAATTTAAAAAAATGTTGGAAGAGGATATCAAATATCCCTTTGATTTAAAAATAGTACTTGATGGTCTTAGGACTGAGGATGGTCGAAAAAAAGTAGAAATTAATTTATTGCCAGCTCTTGTGCCACTTCTCACCAAAACAAACATCAGAAATCTTTCCTTCTGAGTATTTTGTTGAGGGTGTTATGGGGTGGGTGTTATTATTAACAATTACTGTAATAGGAGATTGCAGGATACATTATCACATTGGTAGGTGTTTATCTTTGATACAATTTTGAAAGTTTGCCTCTCTGACTCAGGTTTAGAACAAGGTACAGCTCGTGTCCTAGTGTTCAGGGGAACTTTTTGAGGTCAAAACACATTCCTAGGTTTCCATAGGTGTATAGCTTGGCATGCCATTGAGAATGCTAAAGAACCTCTACTAAACACAAAAAGAGTCCTGGTGCTAAGTCTCTCATGAGTCACCCAAAAAAATTTGAGCTGAATGGTCATCATTTAGACTCATTCTGGTAGAATATCTGAAGTCTCATGAGTAAGGATTAGGCAACACAGAAAGTACTCTCTAGAGGTTACACTATAATCTGTTATTGCCTGGTTATGTTCAATATTTTTACATAAGTATTTGGATATGATACAGACAAGATTACCAGATTTGAAAATGACACTTATATGATCCATGAGAAAATGTAAAACTCTGTCTTTCCTAAAAATGGCTAAATCAAAGTACAAAAAAAAAAAACTACTATTAATAATAGCTAAAACTCATGTATATATAACATACGCCACACTCCTTTCCATGTGCTTTACAAATATTAATGTGTTTAGTGGCTCACAATAATTTTATGGAGTAGTTGATGTATCACTTATATAAACTGTTGCTAGAGATAGTGTATGATAGAAGTATAGATTTGGAAACTTGAATTAAGCTGCCAAGGCTAAAATCTAGCTCTGTGAATGTGTTCTGCATGAACTTGAAAAAAATGACTAATTTCCGAATTTTCTCTGTGCTTCAGTGACTACATTTATTAAAAAAGTAGGATGATAGTTTATTTATTCAGCAAACATTTCTCAAATACCTACTCCATGATTATAACACTACTTAGTATATATTCTCAAGGAATTCATCATTTCTTGAAGAAGAGAGACATGTTTTCAACTACACAAAAGACATTCTTTTTAAAGGGCTATATAATTTGGGAATGACAATGCGCAATGTATGTACCATTGTACCCCCGATTGGCATACTTTAAAATTTTGTTGCAGTTTTTTTCTTTCTTTTTAACTATGAATAAAATGAATTTGAAAAAAAATAAAATAAAGGGCTATATAGTAGCAATCTTTCATTCCTGTGTACAAACAATATAGGCTGTTGGTTTCAAATTAATACTATTTATCATACTGAGAAAACACATTTCTGTTCCTAGTTTGCTGAATTTTAAAACAAAGGAGCAGGTATTTAAATTTTTCATGCATTATTTAGGTATGCATTGTAATGATTACTTTTCTCTCTGAGTCTTTTATATATTGAATCCTGTTAACATATTTTCTTAACTGAAATATAATCATAATTTTAATCAATATCAACTTGAATTCCAGTTACATATGGTATAATAAGGATTTTTTAAATCTATAGTTATAAATCATATTGGCCTTTAAATTGTTTTTTAAAAATTCACTTTTTAAAGCCAATGCTCATTCTTTGTCCATTATGATTACCTGAGCCATGACTGAGTCTGCCAAAACTGACCAAGAAAAAGAGAGTACTACCAATATACGTTGTAAATGAGAAGTGAATTATAATAACAGAAACAAAAATTGTAAAATAAATTGTAACACTTTCAATTTTTAAAAATTAAGTAATCATGCTAGTACGATTGAAAAATTATTATGCATTTCTCCTTAAAACATTTACTCAGGAGCTCTTAAAAATCAATGAAAGGGATTTTTGTTATACTTTCTGTTTTTAAAGCACTGTTTTAATCTTTTGTCTATAATATGGTACATTGAATGTGCCAATTTACAGATTAACTAGTTACGAGGATTACAAATTCATCAATTTTGGCTTTCTAAAGAAAATTTTAATTTCTGTTTAAAATCGTTGGCAAAAGAGTGATCGAATTTATGTGTGCATATTTACGACCTGTGTGTTAATTGGACTCTTATCTTCTAAAAGTGTTTTTTTTTCTTTTTTTGGAAGAGTCCAAATTCTTAACGAATGACAAATTTACAACTAGAAAGAGTTATATTCTCAGTTCTTTTTCAAGCTCTTTTCCTAGTCTCAGTTTATGAAGTGCTAAAGTTAATAATACAGTAATTGTTTTCAAAGATGTTGCTTTTACATAAAAAGGCAGCCCAAGTGGAATTTTAAAACCAAAACATAGTATTCTCCAGCAGTTTAACTCTCATCTCTATTTTATTAAAACAAAAACATGAATTTGTGTGGAAAGCTCCTAAATTCAAAACGAAAGCAGGGCTTACTAAGCCTCTCCTTACGTAATCTCTTCAAGTAAATTTAGTGCTTAGTTTTTCTAAAAACTACCCATTTTCAATGCCAGTTTTCTTGCCTTTTATGAAACCTGCACTTAGCAAGGGATTTATTCATTGACTTGCAGTTTCCCACTCTTGCCAGAACTTTCTTATAAAGAAGTGAAATTAGTTGGACTTCGTATGGGGCAGGAGAGACCTGCTCCTCTTCCAATTTGGTGTTTCACCAAGTTAAAAAACAAATCATTTAAGAAAGTGAAAGAAATGAGGAGTGATGTTCACTGTGAAGGAATAACTGCTACTGTCTCCAGAATACTAACAGCGTAGGTCAGTTTTCTCTAGAAAGTTTTCAGAAGGGCGCATCAACTGTGAGGTCAGTAATAGAACTTAATGCTGTGAACCGAACAGCTTGAAACTAAGGAGCAATGACACCACACCACAGTCGTAGAGAAATACACAAATACATTAACTTAACAATAGGTCAATGGACCCCAAAGGAAGGTGATCATGTTATGCCCACTCTTGAATCAATGTTTGATCATATACAACTGGGTTATTATTACTCTTTCCCCCAAAAGTCCTTTTGATGTATTCAAAGCAAAAGATGACAGAAGATGTATGTTGCCCCAAATCACAAAGGCAATTTGGTAAAATAAACCAGTTTTGTGCCCTCAAAAACCTCTGCATTTTTCTCAAAACGAAAGCAGTATCCACTGCTTTTGAAAGGCCCTATGCAAACAAAATGTTCTAGTCTGAAGCACACCAGTGGGCAGATACGTGTGAGATCATCTTAGTCCCACATGTTGGTTTCTTCAAGGAAAAAATAATTCTAGTTTATCTGCATGTTCCCAATTTTGCCTACCAAATTGCCTGGTTTTCTACAGAGACAGTGAACTCTCAAAAAATAAGTTTATAATACTGCATTAAGTGGAAAAAGAAAATGCAAAATTTTGCACTCCTTCCCCCAAAATGCATGTAGTACCAAGAACAGTAGGCAGATAGACAAGGACTAAAAGTCACACAGACAACCCTTAGTCTGCTTGGTTAGACGCGCACGGCTGAGGATGGCTGCTTCCTTTTATTTGAAGTTTCATTAAAGTACTTTATGACTTTTTCTTAATTAAAAATCTACACCAGAGGTCACAAATTGCCAACCTATAAGGCAAGTCTGGCCCGTAATTCCATTTTTTAAAAGTAAGCATTTAACATTTGGGAAATTATTGCATAGTTATGAATTTCTAGCTTCTTGTGAAAATTGGAAGACATGGAATAATCGGGTTTGTGTTCCCACATAAATTCAAGCACTTGAGCTGTGAGGTGGCCATGTGGCTTGCTTATTTATTTATTTATTTATTTACTTATTTATTCATTTATTAATAGTTCCCTGCACCTTTGCACTGAGTAATAGCCCCAGCCCTTTTTTATTTTTATTTTTTTTTTTTACTTTGAGATAGTCTTACTAAGTTGCTAAATTTATCCAGACTATAGTCAAACTGGTGAAACTTCTTTCTTATCTTACCAGAATGCTGGAATTATAGACATCATCCACCACATCCAAGTGCCATTTGGCCTCTTAAAAAAATGGGGTGTTCATTAACCAACTGCTGCAACCCTCTACTCCACACTCATTCATATAAGAATCCTGGAAAAGTTGTCACTTATATTAATGAAACTTTTTTCTTCTTTTCACGTGCTTACCTTTCAGATGTCCCTTCAGCAGTCAGATTAAAGGGTGTCTGTGTCCTCTCTGAGAAGTTACATAATTTACAAGTATAGCTGCTGTGATCAATGTTTGGCAATAGAGATTCACTAACCAGAAGCAGTCAACGCTGATTAATAACAACACTTCAGGGACAAATTTCTCAAATTAGTTAATTCTATTACAAATAAACAAGATGCTTTTAAAGTTAAAAATTTAGGGTATGACACCAAAACCAAAGTAGAGTAATGAAGAACTGGATATACTTTTAATTTATCTTTGGTCCATTTCCTGTTTCTTTGAGGCCTACGCTAATGGATATGTTCGTTAAGCAAGACACAGAAGGGCTTGATAGGTTTATCATTTCTGGTGTTCAAAATCATTCCTATGCCACTAAAAAACAGCTAGTCAAATGGATTTAAACACAAAATGGTTGAGTATGCACCCAGATGCGTGCGCATTTAACAATGTTTTAACAGTGTTCTCTCTCAATATCGACATTCCACCATTACTTTCTGAAAGGACAATTCTTACCTTGTTAATGGCCCCAGGTCGCCTGAGTCCTGGCTTCCAGCTTCACTGGGAGTGCTCACTGATTTCGAGGAGGGAGACATAGGGGTTGGGACTAAATAATGAAAATAACAGGTATCCCATGTTAAAAAATGCAGTGGCTGCACTGGTGAAGAGCAGTGTCAGACAAACCAAAGCAAATGGACCCAAATGAAAGTGGTCATATGGCCAGGGGAGATTGAGATGGGATAAGGAAAAAAAAAAAAGGAAAGAAAAGGAAGAAAGTCAAGTGAATTTTTCATACTTTAGAAATTAAAATTTGAAATGAATTTAGACAGAATTAACCTGGGGATTCTGAGGCCATGTCCACCCTAACAAAGTAAGATGGAGAATCAAAATAATTCAAGTCAGATATCTCACTAGGATAAACTATCTGGATCATTTCAATTCTTCATTTTATTTTGTTAGTATAGATTTGACCTATTACAAAACAAAATGGGTGTCTATAAAACTTTAAAAACTATAAAATATGTAATCCTGAGTAATTTTAAATGGACCAAAAAAGTCAGAAAAATCTGTTGTATGTGTGCTTTGGGGGGAAGTGCCTGGCCCAGGGCATGCCAAATGCTTGGCTATGAGAGGCTAAGTGACGGATAGAGGAAGGGTACGTATGGAACCCTGTAATTTGAAAATCTCTTTCAAAACAAAGGAAAATGCCACGCTGCTTTATTTTTACACTTAATTAATAGCTTCAGCCCATTGTACTGTTTACTGCATTGGGGACTTGTTTTCCTTCCCCTGCAGCAGCCTAGAATGAACTGTCTCTCTAGAAACAGGAGAAACAAGTTCAAAGAAGGTTAGCACAAGCTGAAAGTCTGAGAGCAAGGGTCACAAAGAAAAACAAAGCTGAAGGAAGTGTAAATGTATTTTTCTTCTCTATTCTCCAGGTACAAGTCAAATGTCCTTCAGATAAATGCTGCACTGAACAGCCAAGATAGTTCCTGCCAGATGATTCAATGAATTCTTAATATCACACATGCTAAGGAAGCCATGCGGGCAGAGTGAAACTTCAGTACAGAAGTGTAGACTCCCATTTGGTTTCAATCATGTGCAATTTCCTTTTATTTATTTAATGGGGTAAAGCGTTTAACTATTTTGTCCAAATCTTCTACCACAATGGCAGATCTGACAAGAAGCTCAGAGCTTCATGAAGTTCCACAATTAATTCACTGATTACCCTCCATGCTAAATCAGACAGATGGAGGAAAAATGAAAATGGAGCCAATCCTTGCCAGGGCCCCTTGGCAGGGATGTGGGGATAGCAGAGAAATTGGTTATGGTTTAAGGATAGTTAAGTATTTTGCTCTTAAAGTTTAATTACTGGCATTATATAGGATAAGGGAGACTAGGATATACCACTACCGTGTTTAGTGTTCACAAGGAAACAGCATTTCAAAGATTATTTTAAAGCACAAATAAAACTGGCTGCAAAGTGTCTAACCGTTATTATGTGTTAGCTAAGTCTAGAGAAGTTCGGAGGTTTCTCAAAGAAGACCTATCAAATACTGCATAGGTAACATCTTCCACAACACAAGAAAGCTAAACAAAAATATCTAATTTTATTTAGGGCTTGTTATATTATTTTTAGACATACTATTTTACCTACTTCAAATTGAGATTGAGATGAATTTTTAATGATATTGAAGTTTTATGTGTTTGCATTAAATTACATCCAGCAATACTTACTAATTTGTAGGTTTATGTATTCATTGTTATTCATATTATTGGAAATATTTATTGTACATGGAAAATTGGTTTGCTTTTTGGAAAATTGTTTTTAAGTAACTATGGAAACAAATGAAATTTAACTTTAATATAAAAACTAGTGATGGTCTTAAATGATGAATCATTTTAGATAGATCTAATATTTATTTCTGTGTATTATTTTAAGTTTTTTCACTATATTGGATCTTGTAGTTTTACAGACACCCTAGGATTACTCTTGAATGTAGGAAAAATAAAAGAATAAAAGAAAAGAATACCATATGAGAGATATATAGATGTCAGAAAAAAATACATGCATGGGTACATTCAACATAAAACAAAAAATGCAGTATTTAGACCCCCAATAATAAAAAAAGTTCATGGACAATCAGCCAGGAATAAATGAGTTGGAGGAGGGATGTTGTAGTGAAAATGCCAATTAGCAATGAAATCAAGACATACAATAGAGTAAAATCAATTAAGTTTATTAATTAGTTGCTAATCTGCCACCATTTTAAGTTTTGCTTTAAATTTCCCACTGAGAATTCTATTCCCAACATGGAATAACTCTGTTTCTGAGATGGCACTAAAATTTACACATAGATTTACAGGACTTGGGTAGGCAAAGATAAGTCGGAATTCAGCAATGTAATAAAAGCAATAAAAAGTTCCAAAATTTCAATGAGTAAAAGCCCAAGATTTCTTGTATTTACCAAATGGAAAACTCATTTAAAAAGTATGAAACAATTTGTGGCAATACAATGAAGCAACACATTACTAGTAATCCTACAACCTTTCTTCCCATCTCCCTCCAGCCCCCTCAATTCCAAAACTGCATGCAACCTGAACCGCCAGAATAAAAATAAAAAATCACAAAGCTAAAGGCTTAAAAGAAAAAGAAGAATCAATGCTGGACATGGTATATCCTACACAACCTCAGTTTGAGGGATAGTAACAAAAGCATTTCGAGGTACCTAGCGGGGGCTCCGGAGAGATACCAATACTCTGCAGCAAGGCCTCTGTCTCCCGTCGTTTGCGATCCAGATCAGAGTCATCCTGAACAGGTTCTTTCTTCTGCTGCATATCTGCCTAAAAAACAGTAGGTGTCAGTAACAAAAGTTAATAATATGACTAAATGTATGCTTTTCCTTGCTAAAATGGAGAATAGTAAATGTATAACAGTGGAAACTAGGCAAGAGCCCTAAGCAAATATCATCATAACTGTTCCATTTAATAATTACTGATCTGGTGCTCACTTTTTCTTTTGGTTAAAGGTTTTTATTCCCTAACTCTATTACATGGTATGAAAGTCTACATCACTCCAATTTGTTTGTTTGTTTGTTTGTTTTGGTACTGGGAATCAAACTCAGGACCTCATGCTTGCCAGGCAGGCGGTGTGCCACTGAGCTATATCCCCAGTCCTCTACGTCACTTCTATTTGGAAGAAACTATCCAAATGAAATATTTCTGACAGGGGCTATATACATATATATTTTAAAAGAATTCTGTTTTTTAGACAGTTTATCCTTTCTGGAGCATCAACAGGATAAGTATGTGTTTGGAATTAATATTAATTCATTGACCATGTTTGAAATTGTGGAAACAGGAATTGTTGGAATCTGGCTGAAAAGTAAAATTATTTATGAAAATCTGTACCTGTCAAATGCATTATTTTATATTGGTAGTGTAAGTGCATTATGGTTTCCAAATAAACTGGGCTAGAATCTATATTAAGATAATACAGACTGATAATATAATAATGCTATAATTCTTGTTACCTAATACAAATTTTTATAGGATTTCATTGTACACATTAATTCAAAGAGGAAAATTATGTGGAAAAACATAGTGCACAACACCACTCAGGACAACTTTCCACAAATTCCATTTAAAAACACGCTATGTGTGAATTTCCTAATATCAGATCATATCCCTGGTTTGAGTTTTTATAGGACCATGACAATTTAAAATGCACATTAAAGTGGAGATGTTCTGGGAGAAATTTTAAAAGTCCATAACACAGCTATTACTCAAGACGAGGAACTTGCCCAAAACTGCAACAAGAGAAAATTAACGTATAGCTCCCTCCAAAGGAAGTCGGTGAGCATCCAGATGTAAAGTTTTCACAAAGCTTGTCTAAAAACAACTGTCCAGTTATCAGACATCCTTTCTTCTCCAAAAGCAAGCAGAGTACCCTAGCAGAGTACCCTAACAGGTACATTACCTCCATCAGTCATGAGAAGCGTAATCCGTGTCATGGCATTTGAAGCAGAACAAGTTCATGCACTGTACCGTAGTAACTGCTCCATTTAATAATTACTGACCTGGTGACTTAGCCCCAGATGGTAGCCTGCACCCTGATTATAGACTAAGTGCATCTTTGTATGTCACTCTGGGCTTAACAATTCTGTTATCACTCACCTTGGGCTTGAAATGCACTCATATTTCTAAGTCTATCATTAGAGCGAAAACTGTCATTTTGGAAGCCAATAAGGACTAAAGAATGTACTTGAGAATTTCAGCACTCTCACATAACCCCAAATCCTGAAATGGCGGTGTAATCTCCATCAGTAAATATATAAAATTTTCATGCTCAATTCCAATTGTAGCATTAAACCTCTGCAATAGGTTCTCAAATGTATGTGTGCAGAGGGGCAAAGATAAAGCTAAATGAGGAGGACACTACAAAGTGAGAGTCCCTATCCACATTCAGTTGTCACAATGTTTAAAAAGGACAGAAGGAAAGGTAAACACCATCGCAGCTATGAAATACAAATAAAAGTATTACGGAAAGCAAAACTTGTCTTAGAAATTCAATATTGTGCAGTAGGGTATTATAGGGAAGGGTTCTGCTGTAAGTGAACTGGTAGCTTCGCTGAGAGCAGACACACGATTATTCTGTTCACCACAGTGTGCTCACGCCAAGACCAAGGGCAGGTACACTGAAGAAGAGCAATTAAAAATGTGTTGAATAAATGGCTTAGCATCTGTCTGTGGCAAGCATATAGCTATAGACTCTTAGAACTATGTATCATTTAGGGAAGTTTCCATCAACTACACCTAACTGAAAAGCCCCTTTTCTAACACGACAGAGGAAGGTATCTAGATATCCAGAGACCTGGCCCTCACAGCAAAGCCATTTTTATATTCTAGCAACAAAGCTATCGTTAACTTTCCCTCATTCTCTCAACAAAAATTTACTGAAGGGCAGCAGAGTGTCAGGAGAAATGAAACTGAAAAGTCTCAATGGCACTGACATAGAGTAACTAGAAAACAATCTGCCTAATCTCTTCTCTTTGACCCAATTTAGGGCACATTCTCCACAACTTTCATCATGAAAGGTATAGGCTCCGTTTTGGGGTTTTTGAGATTTATTCTAATTTTAACCAGTAAGCATTTAAGAAGTGTATTATAGGATAAAACATGAATCAATGGGTATAACCACACATTGTGCAAAAACAGTATTCCTGACTCAGAATATCACTTCCACAACACAAAGCACCTCTGAAACTCATCCTCTGCTTCTGTTCCCTTTTTAATTCTTAAGGAAACAAGCAATACAATGGGATTCATTAATTAGGATAAATGCCCATCTAGATTAAACAGATGCTTAGGAAAACCATCGACACTCAAAATTAGGTAACTGGGGCTTTCTGACTATAAAGATAGTTGTCAGTAAGTACCTTAAATAAAACAATGTGTTACTTCCTCTAAGACAATTACACCAAGTGTCCTAGTCAAGAGATTTTTTATTTTTCCTGTGCACGTGCTTTAGGACCCTACCTTAATGTTTAACGATTCAAGGAGTGATTCTGCAGGACTAGTAATTAAAAATCTACAAAGTACCTTTCCAGCAAGTGATATTTCTGTTTGTGCAGCATAATTACAGCTGAGACCCAGTAGGAATAATTAAAGAAAGAAAACTTGCCAGCTGAGAATTGTCAATCAGTTTTCAAAGACAATTCCACATTTATTAGAGAAACAGGTAAGGACAGGCTGGGAAACCCTGCCCCTTCCACCTTCTAGTGACCAGGTCTTAGGCCAAGGATAGGACAACACTTCAGGGTGGTCCCTAACAAGCTCACTTCATTAAAGCTGATTTTCATGAAATTGGGCCTGTGTCTTCAATGGTAACCACTATATTTATTTTAAAATCAGATTTCATCCATCATGTCACAGCCAAGAAAAAAGTTGACATCCAAAGAAGCAGAAAGTGGTAATTTTACACATGGACACAGTTTTCTACATTCTATGGAGATGATCAGTGTGGGTGGTCCTCATTTGCTCTAGTTCTTAGAGCTATGGCAAAAAAAAAAAAAAATCACTCAGTTTAGCACCAAAGAGCATTTTGTTGCCTTTTAATTTCAAATTTATTTCATTTAAAAATATATGCTTAAAGTAAGTTCACAAAAATCAAAACTAAAAATTTAAGGCTATTTCTAATTCTCTACAAACAACACAAAAACTAGAAAATCTTTAACTTGGAGTTGACGACAGTGGCCTGTTGGCTCGATTTCTACTATATGTCAGAGTCTGTGCCAGACATTGCTCTAATGATTTTGTTTTCAAAAGGTAAAACAAAACCAGCAGACAGCATATAGACTTGACCTCAAACGTTTGTAGTTTCTTGAAAGAGACAGCCCCATGAAGAGGCAGGAGAAAATCTCTGTGCTGCTGGTTTGATAAAGTCAAGGTTAGGGTGCAGAACTAACTTAGCAATGGGTGGGTAAAGGTGTCACAGGTGGCTTTCTGGAAGAAGTCACATGTGAGATGAAAATTTAAAGACACGTAGCTAACCGCCAGGGGGACAATAGAGAAACATAGAAAAACAGCAGAAGTACAAGGAAGAGAATTCTATAAACTCTGGGTTGAGAAAGCATGGCCCATAAAGGAATATAAAGTACAGGTTAAGCACTCCATTTAAAAACCTGAAATCCAAAATGCTCCAAAATTCTAACCATTTGAACACCGTCATGATGCCACAAGTAAAGAATTCCACACCATGAGATTTTGTTCTATAACAAAACCAGAACTGTTCAAAATGTTGCATAAAAATAAAAATGTGTAGAAAACGTAAAGGCATTTTGTATTTAGACTTGGATCTCATCCCCCACATTATTTCATTGTGTACAGGCGCATATTCTAAAATCTTAAAAATGCAAACACTAAAGCACTTCTGGTCTTATGCATTTCAAATAAAGGATATTATCCTGCAGTGGAATCCAGCTGGTAGGTGGGTTTTAAGGAGAAAAGAAATGGGCACGAAAACCTGATGATCACTATAAGTCGGGGAAAGGGACAGGTTAAGAATGAGACCAGGTTTCTGATTTGGATGTTCAATTAATTAAGAGGGTGCTTCCTGAGACTTGAGATAAGTAAGGGCTACTTCTAAGGCTTGAACCTCATTTCCTTGTTTGAAAAACACAGAAGAGAAACGGTAACTTCCCCATTTCTTTCATCTACTAAATGTTATCACTGCACGAGTTAAGGAAACTGAATGATAAGATTCCTTCAATAATGGGGCATTTTAAAAAAAATTGTCTCACTAGCAATGATCCTGGACTGTGTATATATCACTCTGTAGGGCCCCCTTCAGCCACTCTGGTTGCCGGTCTCAGAAGCCGGATGAGAGCTCTTGCTTTCTGTTTCCCCTGCGTCCTTCACGGCTCTGCAGTATCTTCTCGAACCCACACAGAACTCACGAGGAAATCAACACTGTCTTCTCCATTTCATAATGGAGGAGATACGCTCAGTGAGGCCCTCGCTGAAGCCATTCTTCAGCAGCCTAAAGGACAGAGACAAGTTTCCAGGCCACACCCCACTCAGAAGCTTCCATAGGTCACCACTGGGCCTTCCTGCCTTCTGTGTGATAAATTATCTGCTCAAAACAAGCTAAATGAGCACAGTTTCTGAAAAACACTTACTCTGAACAGAAGGGAGATCTCCTGAGGGGCGGCAGCTTACGAAGAAAGAAGATTTAGCGCCAGGACAGAGCTTAAACATGACGCAGACTAGTGCCTCCCAAAATCTGGCCCTGACTTGGATCATGCTCTAAACAGAAACCAAGGAAGAGAGAATAGGACTGAATTGCCGTGCAACTCTGGATGGACTTAAACCACCCTGTCAGTTCAAAAATTCATATGAGTTTAATTCCAGAACCAGGTAAAGGCCCAGGAATACCTAGATGTTCCTTCCAGACATTCCATACTCCCACCTCACCTACCACCTCCAATATCCAAGGGTTCTTTTTGCTTCATAAAAGGCCCAGTTTCCATCAGGCAAAACTGGTTGGTACAGAAACAAAAACAACAACAATGATAAAAGGTAGCGAGTCTGGTTTGCCTGGAATTTCTCCAAAATGTGTAAAATGAGAAAGATGAAGCAGACAGCATAATTTGGAACCAGATTTCCTGTATCACATCACATTTCATGGTAATTCTGTGAAATTCAAGCTGGATATTAGAATGTCACTTTAAAAGGAAACTGGTTATTAGTAAAGGATAACAGGTGCATTGAAGCTACAGTGAGCGCTGACATTTGAAGGAAAGGAAACATAATCACTTAATGCCTTTTTTGACTTTGCATGGAAATGAGTAGCAATTCCTTGTCAATTCTCACCTCTATTTCACCCAAAAGCTGCATACATAACTGCAAAGACCTCTCAGGGAAAACATTTATGCACAATGTCAAGGACAAATAAACCATTACATCAATCAAAGTGAAATGGTATGGAGAGATGGGAGATGCCAGAAGGCTAAAATACAACGGCAATTATGTCTTACTTTCTTGCGAAATAATAATTGTTATAAATCTGTTAGTCTTTCAGCCTTATGGTATGAAACAATATTTATTTAGATTATGAAGCATCAAAATTCATTTTATTTTTCCTTAAAGAAAAATACCACATGGGGAAGCAGCTCCGGTTTCTGTATATAAAAGTGTATCGCATTATACAAAGTATGAAATTTTCCTCCTAGAAATGTGTTTGGCATCTGGGCTTTTTCTCCACTGCAACAACAAATTAGAGAAGTTTTTAAAAACTATTTCCTCAGTTGAGATAATGGAAACAAACACAAAGTTACAGCCAGCACTGAGCTGAGAATTTAGTCTAGAATTCTGGTTCTAGCAGCAGAGAAGCCGTGTTTCACTCTGGGTCCTGACTGCTTCACTGGTGGAAAGAGAGGCCTCAATGAAGTTCTTTAAAACCTCTCTGACTCTAACACCGGACAATGCTATATCTTACAGTGTCCTACCAACCTCTCACCTCCTTTCTGCTTAACCAAATCTGGAATTCTTATTCACTGTGAAAAATACATACCACTTAGGAAGCAATGGAAATTCATGGGGATCATTTTCTAGCTCTCTTCTAAGATGTTTTGGGTGACAATTTTTAAAAATCATTTCTCAAAGTTAACACTTACTAGTTACTAGTTATAAAATCTTAGGTAGTACCAATTGCTGTACAAGATTTACTCTCTTAAATTTGGCAACCTCACAAAGTAAATATATTATTGTTCCCATATTTAGAAGAGGAAACTGAGGAACAGACAAGTTCAGAGATGTTTAAGAATAAAGAGATCAAAGACCACCTGAGAGGACGGTCTAAGTCTGGGGTGAACCTAGCCCTTGGGGTGCTCTGGCCAAATGCTTCCTTCCGCTTAGGCTGTGCTAAACAAGCACCTCACAATGACCCTACTGCTCCAACTGTGTAGCTACCCCATCAATTTATTTAGACATTACGGAAGAATCATTTGAAGGGGTCTTACTTATCCATTTGACGATCCCACGTAAGTGATTTTCCTCTTACCCCCCCAGCACCACAGCACCCACTATTTACCTCCTTTTTTTTCCTCTCCTCTTCCTTCCGTTTCTTCTCTTCTCTTATCTGTGCTAAGCGCTGTTTTTTGCGCTCAAGCTCAGCTTTTAAGTCACTTTTGTCAGACATGTTGCCTTCCTTGGAGAAAAATAGAAAAAAAAAGTGAATACATACAAATAAATCTTTTTGAATTATCATTGTAAGAACCATTCAAAAGAAAATGCAGCTTGAAAATATTATTAGTTAGATCTTGTCCACATAAACGACTGAAGAAACATGACTTAACCATCTGATATGAAAAAGAAGAGCGACTTCCGAAAAAGCAAAACTTTTTTTGTACAAGTTTCTTAACAGATAAACAAAAAGAGTGAGAATCAAAAAAGAATCATTATGACTTCCAATTTTGATGCTAATGGAGCAATTCATCCCCACACTGAGAAAAGAAAATAGGCTGTCACAAAGCCTTCCAGACTTGCCCTGCTCAAGTTTCTGTGAACTTGATAAATATCCCATGCTTAGCTTGGGTATATGGAGATTTCATTTTGTCTAACATTATATGCATTGGGGGAAATAGCTGCTGAAGACCTAACACAATAATCTTTTCCTGTAAAGCTCCTTCTGAACTGTCACAGCTAATTTCATCTCCAATATACCTGTCTCTAAAACTTTCATTTGCATACTGAAGGCAATATTGTTTATTGTGGCACTTTCCTTTTTCAAAGGAAAAAATGTTTATGAACTCATGAAATGGGAGCTAATACCATAGCAAGTTCTTGGAAGAATTTACTCAAATGAGATTTAATTTTAATGCAATGGCAAGACAGGTGATAATCGTACCAGAAACACTTTGAAATAAAGTAAACTTGAAAAAGGCTCTTACCAATTCTCAATGTCAGTTGGTAATTATCAATATTTGGCCTCTAAAAACAAATAAGATGGAAACCCTGAGAGATAAAGAAGCCTTTCTGACTCAAATTCCTAAATCAAAGGAGAAAAACAGTGGCTAACTAAATGTCAAGAGCATTCACTTGCCCATTATTTGTATGCAATTGTAATAAATTTATGATGTATTCCTAAGTGGATGACAAAGTAATGGAAGGCAAACGAGCACCAAAGAATACAGAAAAATAAAAAATGCTTTAAACTTTCTGCCATTGTGCTTAGAATGTAATCAAGAACCTGCAGTTACTGTAAGACACTTTGAAACAGACACACAGGCAAGAAGTGCCTTGTGTTCAAGGCACATATTTCTGCTTGCAGAGTGAGGGCAAAGGTTTGTGGAATAACAATACAGATCGCAATGATTAACCTCTGCTGTTCATAATCATACTCTATCCTCACTCGTTAGCAAATGCTAAATATTTAGTCTGTGTTGGTTACTCTATAATAACAGAAATAAAAGGATTCTTTCCTTCAAGGGATTTTAACTCAAGTTGGCTGGCACGTGGTATGGTTGGAGAGGGTCTATGAATACTGCTTTATTGGTTACAATGTTGGGTCCTTCGCAGTTGCTGTTACACTTCACCACCACTACTCAGGTAGACTGGCACATTTCATGCCTTTTTTACAGTTAAAATAAAGGAGGCTCAGCAAGTGCAGAGACTGCCCACAGAATGTAAAAGTTCAAAGGAAATGCACAGCAAAATAATAATCAAGATCGTGGGTGAGGAGAAGCCAGGGTGTTCATTGAAGAAGGTCGAAACAAAGGGAAGATTTGGATGTGTGAAGATCTGTGAAAGAGGGAAAATAGCAGGTTGAATACAAGAAATGTGCATAAACCCACATCAAATCAAATAAACTTTCGTTGGGAAGAATGAATATGTGCAGGCAACTGGCAAAGCCTTGAACAAACAGAAAAGTGAGCTCTGTTTGTCATGATGGGCAATCACAGCATCTTTTTGAAAGGGAAAGTGACAAAATCAAAATGGAATTTGCTTAAGCTTATTCTTGTTCCTGCTTGCATGACAGATATGAGCAGAAACTAGAGATGAGGCAGGCTGCTGGGAGACAGGTGCCAACATCTATCTGAATCAACTGCATGTGTGTCGGGATGGAAAGTGAGCACAGAGACGGCATGGGAACCAGACACGGCACAACCATTGAGGATAAAGTCAATTCTGGGTGCCGTTGGACGTGTAAGCAAAAGGGCGAAGATTCAGTACGATTTAACTTTGAGACAGCAAAAAAGATGGTGGTGACATCAGGAAGAGAAGGCAAAAAAAAGAAAAGGTGAAAAAAATTTAGCACCATATTTTATGGTACTGATGAAACTTTTGGGCAGAGGTACAATAGCACAGGTGAAATAAAAAGCTGAAGTGGGGACTAGAACTGTAAAGTAGAGGTTGGAGTCATGCACCTACATGGAACTGTTAAAACCTGAATCGCAAATTCCCAGTTCTATGGAAACCAGGTAGATAGCATGAGGAGTGGAGAAGTGGTTGAGACCAGCAGAGACAGGAGGTGTCCTGCTGAGCTTCTGCTGTTTTACACAGCTCCAGCTGATGGCCAGCGTGGAGGACATGGAGCCCAGACTTAGATCATTGGATATCTTTTTTTTCCAAAAGAAGCTACAAGACTAAAAAAGTGAGGTTCACCAATAAAATACTGGTGGTCAATAATTTGCAACACCAACTGGTAGAATTCTACCAGGAGAAAGTTAGAACCCAATTGTAAAAGCCATCTGAGACGTTATACTCACTCTTGACCAATGGAAGCCAAGCTAACTGAAGTGATTGAATTTTTCTGTTATCAGAAGTAGAATGCAGAACCCAAAAACAATCACTGATAAAGTAATAGTTGTATCATTCTAAACAAAAGGCTACCAGTGAAAACATCTTAAAAGACACAGCTTTCTCTCTCCTACACATTTCTCCAACAGTTGTCTACCTTTCCTTGGCACAACATCATCAGCAATATATTCCAGTCATAAGAAGCAAAGCATATAAGAACAAATACAAGAACATCTTGCATTTGTTGTGATTTTCTTGCAAAGAATGTCAATTGCAAGAAGTAAAGTGTGGCCTTAGTGCATTTCTGTAATAAAAAGACTGCCTTTAAACTGGTAAGTAAGTCTGATGATGCTGATCAGTTAAATTGATATTCCCAGCAGTAGAACCAATACTTTTTAAAAATAAATGAGAAAACAACTGAGGTAACTTAAAACGAGGTTATATTAAACAGAAAAGTTCGACAGCAAGTAAATATATGAAAATATATTCAACATCACTGGTGATTCAAGAGATGCAAATTAAAACAATACTGAGATTCTGTCTCACCCCAGAAAGATTTCTATTATCAAGAAATCAACCAATAACAAATGCTGGAGGGACTGTGAGGAAAAAGGAACCCTTCTCCACTGTTGGTGGGAGTGCAGACTGGTGCAACCACTGTGGAAATCAGTGTGGAGATTACTCAAACAACTAGGACTGGAAGTCCCATTTGACCCAGCTATTCATCTTCTGGGTATCTTCCCAAAAGAGTTAAAAATATCATACCACAGCAATATATGTGCACCCATGTTTATCGCAGCACAATTTGTGATAGCTAGATCTTGGAAACAACCTAAATGCCCACCGACTGACGAATGAATAAAAAGATGTGGTACTTTTACACAATGAAGTACTATTCAACCATAAAGAAGGTTACACTGGAGACTTCTATAGGTAAATCAATGCAACTAGAGACCATACTCATAGATGAAATAAATCAGACATGTGTAAACATCGTGTTATCACTAGTGTGAAAAGCTGAAAGCATTATGTATATGCATATGTATATATATGTGTATATAAAAAATAAGATAGTTATACTACTGATTTCTCTGAGTTTGCTGAAGAGAAAGATTTGTGCTGGTATTGTTTAGACAACTGAATGCAGATGTCTTGTGCTCTGGGTGAATATTTTGGGGATGACAATCCACAATATATGTATCACTGTTGTCCCTTGATTTGATGCATTTTGAAATTTTGTTTCATTTTCTTTTATTTTTTTCTTTGAAATAAAATGGATTTGAAAAAAAATTTTAAAAAATAGAGAAGTTTGAAATAATAAGGTACCTTTTTTAAAATGCAGTAGAGCTACAATGTTAAAAGATACAGCTAAAGAGGGCCTTCCATTTATTGATTTTTGGGTCCATTCCAAAATAGGCACTTAACATCAACCCCCGAGAGAATAAGAAATCTCAAGAGAATGCTTCATAAAGGGTTTGAAAAGTACACATTACGGGGAATGAATGAGCCTTTACACATAGTGAGATGGCTTAAATAGTGGCATTAAATGCAGTGTCAGCACTGTGCTTCACAGGCCTTGGGGCGGCCGGGGCTGCTCGTCCAACCCACTAAATCTCCCTGCACATCAAACAAAGCCAATCGAGAAGAAAAGCATGAAGGGCATGAGTGATGGAGATTCCTGTGGCTAATGTAGGTCACTGCAAAGGCAAATGTGATGTCCCCAGTCTAAAAAAATAAGTGTTAGAGCTACCTACTGCTAAAGAAGCTGGTCTCTCATTCACAAATGGCAGGGAGTTAAGCAGGTAAATCAAACCCACCGCTGAATGCAGGGCTCTCCCCTGTCTAATCATCGGTGCGTCCCACCCGGGCTGAGGAACAATCACGGCGTCCCACACCAGCTCCATCTACGGCGGCCAGGAATGCACTTTGATCTTTCTGCTCAGCACCCCTCAGAGCACAGTCTCACATTCTCAACTCTCTTTCCAAAGGCACCTCCCCTACTCGCTTTTGACCCATCTTCACAGTCAAACTCAAACTAATGCCAGGGATATGGCTCAGCAGCGGCACAGTGCCTGCCTGGCAAGTGCAAGGTCGTGAGTTTGATTCCTGGTACCAAAAAAGAAAAAGTTTCATACTTCTGCCTCCCTCCACCCCATAGCTTAGCTCTTGCTCTCCTGTAATTCTTCTAGCTTTGTTATCACCAAACACAAACCACCTCATTTCTTTTCTTTCTTTCTCAACCAATTAGATCCACTCCCAAATAGGTATCTCAAATTTCAAATCAGCTACTTCACTTAGTTGGGACAAATCTCCAACCTCCCTAATTTTTTTCAAACTTTAACTCTCTGCCTTTGGTTTCTCCTCTGTTCCTTGATTCATCTTTTATCCCCTGATCAGCGTTGTCTCTACCACCTGTCTCCACTCTTCCCCCGGAATGTCTTAGTTATAATGACAACTTTGGCTTCGGGCCATCTGATCCCAGTAAACTACTATCCTTCTGATCCAAACACACAAATCAACACAGGTAAAGTTGCATGCCTGTATCTGGTAATCTGAGCAGTGACTTTGAGGATAACAATATGCAATATAACAACCATTGTTAAATTCCTACCATCTCGTTTTGAAATCCTACATTGCCATTGTTTTGCTGTTGTTGCTGCTGTCGACGTCATCATTTTGCTTTTGTTGTTTTTTAATTGTTTGCTTGTGTCTTGATTTTTCTGTTTTTTTTTCTTTTAAAAATTAAAAAAAAAAAAGAGCTTTGTATTGTGCCTGGCAAATTTTTAAACATGAAAACTTATTTTTCTTCTTCTTCCTCTTTTTCACCCTCTCCTATACTTTTTTCTTTTCTTCTTTTCTATTGTGTTACTATTATTTGACACTGACAACTCTTTCCATACAACCGATTCCATTTGAACCCCATAACCAAGTCAACACGCCAAGCCCACTGCGGTCACTTTAAAGGTGCTCCTCTGAGAAGACATTATTTGTACAGTGTGGTCCTCACCTAACAGCAGTACCTTCCAAGCAGAGAAAACAGACTGTTCTCCTGGAGACTGTGAGGCACTTCAGACTGAATGAAAGGCCCTTCCCAATCTCAATGGTTTATAACGTAGAAGACATGGAGAAAAAGAGGTGCGACTCGAAGGAAAAGAAAACTATCTAAAAATTATATTTATGTAGTCATTTCATTGCATGGCAATACAATTCTTTCTCATTCCTCTGAGTCACCTAACAAGCTGCCTGTGCGGCATCCTCTCTCTTATCCAGTTGCCCCAGAGGGTGGGCAAGTTTCAGTAGAGAAAAGAATGGGGAGCAAAGGGAAGAGGAAGACATGAAAGAGAAAAGCCGATACTGAAGAGAGAGGAAACAAAGCACAAGTCAATGTCACACCTTCCCTTGGCTTCCCAGTTTCCCAGTCATTGCCTTCACATTTCTATGTCCACAGACATCCGAGAGATGGATGATCAGCTTTCTTGGGACCAAACGATGAGACCTATCACCTTTGCGGTCGTTTTTGTACATATCTTCCTAGCTTGGTCCTATCTGGAGCCAAATGTCTTAAGAGGAGAAGCAACAGGGTTAGCTCTGTTTGCACAGCTGCTGAGTAACAGCACCTCCCGAGGCTTAGCTTCTGAACAATATAGACCTCTATTTCCTTTCGGTTGTCTAAGTTGGCAGCAGTCTGAGATTCCATTTCTAACACTGGCATACACTAATGTATTTTTAAGCTTAAATCAGAATCCTGCGAGGTTTAAGTCATTGCCCAGCTGTTGCTAGAATTATTGAGAAAATAGCCAGAAATAAGTTCTCTTTTCCTGCTTGAGAACAATTGCTCTCATCAGCTCTGCAATATCAGCTATTGAACTTTTCATCTGCCCGTAGCTATGTGGAAGAAATCTGATGTTTCAGTCTCACTGCCCTTGCCTGCTTTCTCATGAAATACAGTTGCCTCCTGCCCCCTGGATGTGAAACCCAAGGATGAGACGGACCACAATCATTAGCTCATGTGTACAGCTTTTCCTCACATTCAATAAACACAGGCACCTCAGGAAGGAACTGGCTACTGAGAGATGTGCAATGCTTATTTGCTAAAACTTCACAGCCATCTGCACACTATGAATATAAAATTTTCTTTTTTAAATGAAAATCATCTCACTGTAGAGGGATCCTTAGGTCCAGTCTAGTAATAGAAGAGTAGTTCTCAAGCATTTTGGTCTCAGCACACAGTTATACTCTCGAAAATTACTCAGGACTTCAAGAGGTTGGGTTTATATGAGTTATGTCTATTAACAGTAACCATGTTAACAATTAAAACTGATAAAATTTAAACATAAATTTAATAATTTAAAACAATGAAAACTTTTACTTATTAACATAACACATTTATGAAGAAAATTTTCCAAGATAAGAAAATAGTAAGAATATAATTTTACATTTTCACATGTCTTTTAAATATCTGCTTAACAGAAGTTAGCTGGATTCTCCTAGCTATTTTTGCATTCAATCTGTTGTGATATGCTATTTTAGTTGAAGTATGTCAAAAAAAAAAAAAAACTGGTCTCACACAGATATATAGTCTGAAAAGGAGGAGTGTTTCAATAGTCCCTTCAGGTGATTGTGGACTTTCTTTGATTTTTACAGGAAAAAGTCAACAAATAGCAGTTTCTTAAAAGTCAGCTGCAATGTGAATATAAAGCCACATCAATCAGTGAATTTTTTATGCTGCTACATTAAAATTCACTGTTCTATCTTAAACTTTGAATGAATCTTGTATCCACATATGATTTTACAATGGCATGCAATGGTTATTAGGAGGGAAAATCAATAATTAGGAAATAGTTATGGAGGTGTTCCTAATGTTGACACATTTCACTATATGATATCCAAAAATCAAATTGGATATCACCACTAATCTCTTCCAAAATGCCTTTTGGCACTGTAAAGTTCTCGAGCAAATGGTGATAGCAGATAAATTTTTTCTAATTTTTGCTTGGACCCTCAAATTTTATCATTAGCAACAAATGTTGCCGGTCTGTTCTTCAAGTGACAATCTTGTGTCATTGATTTTTGAGAAAATGTCTGTCAAATACTGAAGTCTGAATGAGCATGGTTTGTCAGTTGCTCTTTCAAGTGAAAGACAGCATTTATGGAAAGAGGCAGCTAGATGAGCTCCCAAGTTTAAACTGCCATACAAAGACTTTTCCCCAAGACAACACTGACCTCTGTTAGGTAGCACAAGTTCTCTCTCCCTGGGTTCTCATTTGTCATGCGGGAGGACATACACTCAACACTAGAAATTCAATGCAGCCAATACTTGTTCTGCTTCATGAAGGACCTTCTTAAGTGGGTTATTTTTTAAGTTGGGAATATGTGGCAGCGAAGTTTGCGGTCACTGCTAGTAGTTTGGTGCCGCTGCCTCAAATCACACTAAGGGACTAGCAATTTTACATCCTCCCTGCAGACACAGATCATATTTAAGTGCTCTTATGAAACTAGTTTTGAACACGCAGATTCTAAGCCTGTTTTGGGACTTCCAGGGGTCCCTAAACTGAACTCTGACTTGACCACCTTTAGCTGCTGATTGCAAAGCCTACAGTGACATTTACTTAACAAAATGCTGCTAAGTGTTTATATATATAAATAATCTATATGAAGGGAGTTTTAGCTTTTTCTCCTAAGAAAAATAAAAAGTGAAATACACAGTATTAAAATCACTAAACATAGTCTCCTTCCACTTGCAAAAGATTTATCTGCCTGTTTCCTATTATCTTTTATTTTTGCTCTTTAAATTATTTATACTTTGATTTTCTCATAGAAAAGGAACCTTCCAATATTTAAGCAAGAGATGGAGGGAGTGGGGAGAAAAGGAAGGGAAGTAGAACGAATTAAAATGTATCGTATACCTTTGCCAACTCCCCATGATAAATGTAATCATTGTGTACTGCAAACATGTGCTAATAAAAAAAAAATTAGGGCTAGGGATATAGCTCAGTGTCACAGCGCCTGCCTGGCAAGTGTGAGGTCATGAGTTTGATCCCCAGTACAAAAATAAAATAAAATAAAAAATTTAAGTTACAAAATACAAAATAAGGATACAAAAATCGAGTTGGACTCAAGAGTTCCACAAACTAAAGTGATTTAGTAATACCAGGAAGAGCTAGGGCCTCAGGACACAGCACAAGAAAAAGCCAGCCCTGGGCCTTGTAGGGACTGCCCTATGGAAGCTCCCCACTTGCCTCCACCAGGAAAAGACAGAGGAGATGAATCATGAAACCTTCTGCTCATTCCCATCCTCCTTCACCATCTCCTCATTATGGATTTTAGGCTGGCTGTAGAATAAGCAGAGACATTTCTCTGTGTGAAATTTTTTACTCTTTTTGTCTTCGAATTTTGCTGTAGATTATTTTAAACAATTACAACTATATGTGTTCATTTCAGAACAAAAATTTCAAAGACCACATAATCCAGCAAGTCATTCACCTGCAGGAAAACTGAGATGCAGTTTTTAAAGTTCACCACCATTAACAGACCCACAGCAGAGCTTGATATGGTGGCACGTGCCTCTAATTCCAGCCCTCTAGGAGGCTGAGGCAGAGGATTGTAAGTTTGAGACCCATCTGGGCAACTTAATGAGACTCTGTCTTAAAATTGTAGAAAAGGGGCTGGGGATGTAGTTTAATGTGAAGGCCTCAGGTTCAATATTCAGTACCATTGAAAAATAAAAACGTCAGAACTGAGTACACCAAACCTCCTTACTATTGGATAATTTTATCAAATAATGTTTTTCTTTCAATGTTTACTTATTCGAGGTTTTATTCATTCTAACCCAGAGAAAGCTCTTCTTAAAAGACCTTAATGGCAGCCGGGCGTGGTGGCGCACGCCTTTAATCCCAGCACTCGGGAGGCTGAGGTAGGCGGAGCGTTGTGGGTTCGAGGCCGGCTTGGGCTACAACGCGGCGCAAGGCTGACCTGAGCTACATAGCGCGACCCTGCCTCAAAAAACCAGGACCGGGAGTTTGGCTCAGTGGCTTAAGCGCCTGCCCTGGCAGGCGCAAGG
>RJWM01001867.1:0-54437 GCA_004363535.1 Dasyprocta punctata | reverse complement strand
GACCTTAATGGCAACTCTTTATCAGTCTACTTCCAGTCCAAACTTGCTTTGGCTCTTGCTCTTTACCATCACCTGGTGGTAGTACAAATAAATTGCATAGAAGAGCTGATACCACAGGGAAGCCTTTACGAGCACAATACCTGCCCCCATCTACAAAGCCACTACTGGGTGATCTTGAACACCGGAAGACTTTCATCTACTCAGCAAAGATATATTCACATCAGGAGAGAAGTATGTTTTGGAGTAAAAGCTCTCTCAATACATACACATAGTCTTAAACATCTACATTGATTTTTCTAAGCTCCTCTCAATTTTATTCAGATTGGTTAAGTTCTTAGCTAGAAAATCAGGCAGTAATTCTAAAATTAAGCCTTTTGTTTCAATCTTGCTTAATTTGGAAGATATGTGAAGCTTGTTGTGTCTGCACAGTGTCGCTAGTCCTGATTTCACTGCTTCATGATTAGGAGTGGCCCAAATTGTACTGCAGAAGCTGAAACTTGAGTATTTGCAATGGCGGCACATTGAACAGGGGAGCCTCAAACACTTCGCTCTGAGTCCCATTATGCTAGAGAGTAAAATCAATCCATAGGGCATCTGCCCTCTCATCTAGTTAAGGAAAAAGGGATGAGAGCTCTTAAATCTTAAGAACTCAAAAACCACTGCTCTGTTTGCCAAGAAGTTCTGAAAATTTTTGTCTTATTTCTGACCCCTACAGTGCATTCCACCGATTTAGAGATTCATCATGATTCTCTGGCAAAGAACTGTTCCCCAATTAAGGGAGTCAGTCATTCATATCTTAAACTATCTTCTCTCAGGAAACACTCAGATGTCATCAAGGGTCCTTACTAAATAAGAATTTCAAGTAGAATCCTTGAAAGAGCATGAAATGGGAGATGGAATAGTTTGGACAACTAGAGGCGAGTATTTTGGAATTGTGTTTGTAAGAATTAGGACTGAAGAGGAACTAGAAAACAGAATCAGAAGGAAAGAGATGAGAGTCACCTGGGAACAACACAAGGAAAACCAGAGAAGAAGAAAGACCCAAAGACCTTGCAAAAGAATTCTTTGGAAACACACAAACTCAGGGCAAAATATATGGGAAAAATAAATCATCTGCCTAGGGCAGGTATCAGGCAAGAAAGCCAAACAAAGAAAGCTGCTGTCACTACACTTTACAAAACTGGGAATTATATATGTGCATTTCTAAAGGTTCCAAATTGATATCAGTGCCAATACACAGGAGCTTGTCAGTCTAAACAAGGGTAAGAGTGTAGCTCAGGAGAACAGTGTTTTCCTAGCATACACAGGCCCTTGGTTTAATTCCCAATACCCTCCCCCCAAAAAAACACCAAAGAATGCTATTAGTATAAACAGGTCCTCTGGGGAAGTGGCAGCTGCTCCACAGACCATCGTGTAAGCTTCCTCTGGGACCAGCATGGCGGCTCTGCTGCGCCATACTGGGCATACGGTATTTGATCAGTAAATGCTTGCTGCATTAAATGGCTCAAAGATGACCCTCACTATTGGAGCCTATGTTGTTTACTTCTTTACAGCAAGCTGATGTATTTTTAAATAGACTTCAATTAAGCAAACTCTTTTTCCAAATAGAGCCCACCTTGCATGTTCTGAAAAACTGCATTGAACACCTGTGAGCCATGGCTGAGACTCACCTGTGGCTGAGAAAGTCCCTAACCAGCTGCTGCCCTTTGACCCAGCGACTCGCCACCTTCTTGCTGAGCAGCCTCAACAGCATACATAAGCTCCCTTTCTCCTAAAAATTCCCTGTCCTCTTGCTCTTCTGGATGATGGTCATACTATTGCCACTGTAAGGTTTGCTGAGAGGGACTTCCTGTGTCAAGTAATCCTGTCCAACTACTGCCCAATAAAGCTTATTGTGCAATGCTACCATCCCCTGATTCTGTATTCTCCTTGATTACCCAACAAATTCTAAGATTCAGTATATCCCACAGCCAATTTTCAACAGTTCTTCCAGTTTTACCACCGGACATTTCTAAGCTTTCCTTCTCTTTTTTCTATTCATTCACTTTTCCCAATGCCAAACGTGATCAATAATCATCTGACAATTGCACTCTTAACATCTTCCTGTCCCCATGCTAATCTTACTCCACTGTATAAGGCTGAACTTTCTGTCCTTGAAACTGGTCAGTATACTCTCCTCCTTAAAATATATCTATGATTGTCTTTTCAATACAAAATGCATCCTAACTGCATATCACAGGGCATTAAGACACTGTCCTTTTCCATTTATCCATCCATCCTGTGATCCCTCCACCCTCTAGTTTGCACTTTACTGGCCCATACCAAGCTCTTTCCTACCTTTGTAACACTGAAAATTCCAGAAATTCTCTTCTCATCATTCATTTCCTGATGAGTCCTATTCATCTTTCTGTCTCAGCTCAATCACATCTTTTCAGGAGGTCTTCCTAGGACACCAGGTGTAAGGGAAGGAAAAATATCTTAGGCTAAAATTCTAGGGTCCCTTATGACAAAAAGCAGACTAACAGGAGAAAAATCACAGTTATTTAACATGGGTTTTGCATGGCATGGGAGCTTTCATAAGGAAATGAAGACCTGAAGAAACAGTTAAACCTGGGTGTTTAACAGTTACAGTAGGTTTGATGAAGAATGAAGTATCATGGAAAGACATGATAAGGCAAAGTGTGCCCCAAAAGGAAAAAATTAGGGAAAGCATAGCAAAAGCCTATATTATTTATTTAAATCTGCAATATACCCCCAAAATCCCATGCACCTAGAGATGGGTCTTTTGAGAAATGATTAAACCAAAGTGCCATATAACAAAATGTGTTGTTAGATGGTAGGGCCTGGTTTGAAGTGGTGGGTCACATGGGACATGAGTGGTACAGTGTATCTCTCTCTCCAGTTCCTCCTTTTGCTCTCTACTTCCAGGATGCTATGACATAAGTAACCTTCCTCCATCCAGGCTTTCCAACACTCTTTCCTGCCTTGGAACCAGCCAACTTTAGACTGAAACCTCTAAAAAATGTGAGCCAAAATAAACCTATCATTTTTAAATTTGTCATTACTGAGTATTATGTCTCAGTGATGAGGAAGGTGACTAAGACAGAGTTTGGTACTGGGAGTGAGACCATTGCTGTGGCTAATTGAATACATGGTTTAGAACCCTGGAACTGGTTCTAAACAGGAAGAGTTTGGAAATGCTGGGTGAAGAAGCCCTAGAATGTTATAAGCCTAGCTCAATGGGAGATTCTGCTCAGAGCCCAGGTGATCAGAATGCTGATAAAAAGGCAAAACGTAAAACCCAGGTTCAGAAGATTTCAATCGGGAAAAAGGACTAAGGATCCCATACATGGGCAGTTGGACTGCAGGCCATGAGTGCTATAATCTGGCACAAAATTTGTCTATATTTTGTTTACATCCTGATCTTTTTCTGGGGGATTGAGTTTAAGGAGGGGAAACTAATCTGATGGGGAATATCTCAAAGGAATTCAACATTGAAGCTGTAGTATGGGTATTCTTGGGGACTTTTAGCCAGATTTATACTGAAGATAAGGAGCAAAAAACCCATTCTAAAAGTTTTCAGTTCCACCAAAAAGGAAAAGCCTGTAAAGCAGAAGAAGAGGAAAGCTTGGTTGGTAAAAAGGTTAGTACTAAAAAGCAGCAAGTTCTTTGATCAGGAAAATAGGAAAATGGCTTGAGGGCATCACAGGAACAAGCAGTCAGCCTTTGCAGCTCAAAATTGTGAAAGTGAAAGATTGGTTTGAGGAGACACCCACAGAGCACTGTGCTCAAGAGTGGCCACCTAGGCAATCTGTCCTCTAGGATTCTGTTAACAATGCACAGCCAACCAGGCACTGAGAAGGTACTGCTGCCATGATTCAAAGGGGTCTGTTTATTGCTTCAGCCAGCAGGAGACCTTGGTATCCATGTTGTGCTGGTTTTACAGGCAAAAAGAATGCAAGAGTTATGGGGTCAAGGAGGCTTCCATACAAATTTCAGAAAAAGGTCTGGGAGAACAGGTAGTGTGCCCTGAGAGAGAAGTACGTAAAACTGTGAGAGTAAGACTGAGGCAGTGGAGACCCCAGGAAGTTACAGATGCCGTAAATGTGGAGTGTCAGTGAAGCAAAGCCACTCCAAGAGGGTCATGGGGTTTGGGATAGGTGGTATAAGGGCAGGACCACCAAAACCATTTGGAGTTTGCATCTCACCACCACTTGTCCTAAGTGCTGGACATGGAGCTACAGGATTTAATGTTTGCACTGCTTGGTCTGGATCTTGCATTGCCTCCATTCCTTTCTACTCTTATATTTCTCCATTTTGGAATGTGAATGTTTGTATCATGCCACTGTATGTTCACAATGTTTAACTTTCTTTTTGATTTTTACAAGTGCTTACAGCTAAGAGTTTGCTGTGGACTTGAACTTTTCAACAATACTGAAACTGTTAATATTTTGGCAACTCTTAGAGATGTGCTAAGTGAATTTTGCATGGTGGTACACTGAATCTTCTGAAGACCAGGAGAAGAATGTTATAGTTTAGATCTGGAATGACCTCCAATTCTCATGTACCTTGGGGAGAGTCTTTTGAGAGGGGATCAAAGCACAGTGCAACTATAGCTAAGACTGATATTAGGGGCTTCATCAGAAGAGGCAGGTCACCGGGAGTGTGACATGGTAGAATCTATCTCCCTCCTTGGTTCCTCCCTTCCCTGCTTCCTGGCTGGCATGACATGAGCCTTTTTCCCCTACCCAGACATTCCAACAATCCTTCCTGCCTTGGAATCAGCCAACTCTAGACTGAAACCTCTACAAAATGTGAGCCAAAATAATTCACTCATCCTTTAATTTGTGGATGTTGGGTATTAAGTCTCAGGGATGAGGAAAATGACTAAGAGAGCCTGATAGTTTCAGTTCCTCTCTGTGTCCCTGTATCCTCAGAGATAAGGATGCTTCAGGTATGTGCAGGACACCTCTCACATGAAGTTCTTAGGCTCTGACCTGCTGTAGGGAATGTGCTAGTCAGCTTTCCTGTCACTGTGACAAGATACCTGAGAATAGCACCTTAAAGGAGGGAAGGTTTATTTCCTGACAGCTTCAGAGATTTCAGCCCATGGTTCACTAGCCCTGAGATAAGGTAGAAATCATGGCATGGTAGAGGAAAGGTGACCACCTCATGACAGCCAAGAAAGACAGAGAAAAAGGGGAGGGGTGGAGAGGGGAGGAGAGGGGGGAGGGGAAGGGAGGAGAAGGGAAGAGAGGAGAAGAGAGGAGAGGAGAGGGATAGAAAGGAGCTGGAGATAGGACATACTTGTCAGGTTATGTCCCCAGTGACCTGCTTCTCCAGCTGTGTTTCACCTCCTAATAGCCCATTTGGCTATGCACTCATCAATGCATTAACCCACTAGTGAGATTATAACCCTCATGATCCAATCACCTTTTTAGACTACCTCCAAGCAATGCTAAATTTGGAACAAAACCCTCAATATATGAGTCTTTGGGAGACACTTCATATTTAAACCATAGCAAAGAAGAAAAGAGGAAGGTCAACTCCCTCCCCAAGCTGTTTCTCAAATTCCTTCAATTTAAAATATTCATGCCAGGAATACATAGTTTAGCCGCACAGTGCCTGGCTGGCCAGTGAAGGTCATGAGTTCAATTCCCGCTATCAAAAATACATACATACATACAATATTCAGTATCCTAAGATGCCACACTTTGGGGTAATGCATCCTAGAGTTTGTCACAAGCACTTCTTGAGTACCTTTCATTCCCTTCTCCTGCACCATGTATTACAGTGAATGCTACATCCTGGTAATGTGCCTTTTCTCCTCCTCTAGGACTCAAAGCTCCTAAGGCAAGAGTCGCTTCTAAATTATCTTTGTCCCTCTAATGCCAAGTGCTCAGTAAATGCCTATTGAATTGCTAAATAATTAGAGAAAATGAAAATTATTCTATATTTTCACACACAAAAAATTTTTTTTATTTTCTAATCATCAACAAATTAAGTCAATGCACTATGCTTTTAAATGACCAAACTCAAAGAAATTCTTCCTTTGTATGCAATAAGTATTTTCCTGATGGAGAATATTCATTTTCTCACCCATCAGGACAAACACGTGAAAACTACCCAGTGCTAGCATTGTCTCACCCACTGACCTACCTTTTACTAAATCACTGCCATTATAGATCCATTGATATAATTTTTCCTGCCTGATTTACATTTTTAATCCTGTTTTCTGACTCAAAAAGGGCTACCTGGCAAAATCGATTCAATTTGTAATTGGCAGCATCTATTGTTTATCTCAGGTAACAAATTCAGCAATCTACAATTTATTGCCCAAAATGCCTTCAAGATAAACCATCATGCTGATAGTTAGGATTTCTCTTTAAAACTGATGTAAAAATAATCTGTGCTGTAGAACAGAGCCCTCTGTTGTACTTGGAGCTGTTTTCTCTCAGTTGCTAAGATGATAAATGAACATGTCTAAAAATAAACTGCTACGAGGTAACCTGGGGGACTAATCTTTAAAGGAACTGATAACAAGCAAATCTTTAGACATGACTAGCTTTAGCATTGACTGGGGTCCTTGGCTTGCTATCTGGTAAAGGTGCCAGATTTTCTGTGCGACAGAGTTAAATTGAGACAGTATTGACCAGTAGGCCTGGCAACAGTGGGGATTCTCTCCAGGAGGAGAAGGCAAGCAAATTCAAGCTGCCGACATATTCTTCCTGCAGTTTGCAAATGAGAACAAATTTTATTTATCATAGTAAAGCAAATTAAATCAAAGTCCACGAACAAAAATTAGGGAAGAAAAAATTTTATAATGTTTACATAAGAAAGTACAAGTAGGTTTTCCTAATATCAGTCAACAAAATGTATGTTCACAAAAAGTCAGTGTATTTTAATCTTTTTTAAAAAATACAACTATGAAGCTATTTCCATAATTTACAGGTTTGTTTGTTTGTTTTGTTTTGTTTTTGGTACCAGGTTTCAAACTCATGACCTTGTACTTGCCAGGCAGGCGCTGTGCCACTGAGCTATATCCCTAGCTATCTCCATCATGTCAAACCACTTAGCGCAATACTCTCTCAAATCAGCTACAAAATACATATGAATTTGTAATTGAGCCTCCCTAATTTTAAGGACTACTGATTCCTGCAAAAGTGATGATATGGAAGCCCTAATAGAAAACGGCCGTGCTGAGGAAGCACTCAGAGCACACAGGTAGATGGAGAGTCAGGATTTAAACCCGTGCTCCAGGACACGCTCTTAACACCACAGGACCTGTGCTTATGCCTCTCTCCTCTCCCCTTGCACCACTCTCTTGGCCTGAGCATCTGTATTGAGTTTGTTTGTTTGTTTGTTTGTTTGTAGTACTGGGTATTGAACCAAGGGCCTTCACACTGAGCTACACTTCAAGCCTTTTTTTTTTTATTTTTCATTTTTGAGATACAATCCGGCTGAGTCTCTAAGTTGCCCAAGCTGGACTCCAACTTGTGACCCTCCTGCCTCAGCCTTCCAGAGTGCTAGGATTACAGACATATGCCACTACCTCTGGCTTTCTTGGTTTGTTCCATTTCCTTTATATTCTTTCTGTGGCATAGTCACCCACTGCACATCTGCAGTTTTCCTTCCAGTGCTTGATGTACCAATAATAAAGAATAAGACAACTAAGAAAAACACAGAGCTATATGGCAGATCTTAGAAATCAGTGTCGTCTGTGGTTACTACTTGGTTCACAAGAAGGAATGAGACAAATCTCAAGAGAGTAGGTAAATTAAACCATTATAGAGGGACACTGACCTGAGGAGGGCACAGGAGAGTGGTGCTTCCCTAGCAGGGACAAAGCTCAGGAGGAGGGGCAGAGAACGACCAGACTGTTGGGTAGGTCATTGGATAGGGACAGAAGAAGGTGGAGGACGAGGAGGACGGAAGTGCACTCAGAGATCAGATCCCTAAGACTGAGTGACCAGCCATCCCGGTTTACACCAAAATGAGAAGACCAGGATGAGGGCCTTTCCATTGTAAGAGCAGGCAAGCTCCAGTCAAACCGGGATCAGATGGTCCTCCTCTATCCAAAGGTCTGTTATGCATGCTTCACAGGGAACTGTTTTTCCTCCTGTACGCAGCCACAAGACCAAATAATGTCTTACTACCATATAATACACACTAAGTCAACCTTTTAAAACATGGGCTGCAACTTGTTAGTGAGTTATTAAATCAGTTAAAGATCGCAGGCAGAAATTTTTGTTATTAATAGGTTAGCACTGTGTGGGCTAAGAACACATGTATACACTTTCATGGAACTTGTTTTGGACACACGTACACATTCATTGTCATGCACGCATATTATTTATTATCGTTAGTTGAAGTTAGAAGTTTGAAAGGTATTGGCCTGTATCAGCGCCAATAGCAATTAAATTAGAGTAACAATTAAATTAGAAATTTATCTCTGCCTTTGTTCTTTGTTAGCCAACATTGAGGATAATGTGACAACTTCAGATCAAAATGGTATTTGCACAGGACGTTCAGGAGAACAGAGCGCTCTTCACTACCACGGGAAGTTGACTAGGTTCTGACTATCTTGAGGGCCGAGAGGTTATTATCTCAGTAATGTGCAATCCATTCACTGAGCACTAGTGGGAAAATCTACCCAAAAAATGGCCAAAGCACACCTGGCTCCACTTATATCAGTCTACCAGCGAAGGAAAGTAAGGGAGCAGAAAATAAGCCCCTCATACTTCAAAGCACAAACATTTCGAGGCAGATGCACTTAAAAAACTTTTTCCAGCTACTTTAATAAGCCCACGCAAGTGTAGAAAATCGATACTGCCAGAAATGCAGGATCATTGAGCACGTTTCCTGCAAAGCATGTCAGCACAGATGCTGAATGCCACCGGAGGATTTGGGTGTTGGCTATTTGATCCATCAGCACAACCTTTGTATTTCTTTTAGAAATCAAATATCCATCTCAAAAGTTTGGCTTTAAAACCCCCAGTCTGGCCCAGCACAGAGCATCTGTACATGAATGGGTAAGTCCATGGTATGAGACAGCATTCAGGACAGATCTGTCAGCTGTCCTAGAAGTTTAAATCTGCCTGATACAGCATGTATTATTTTTTAATTCAAATCTTTTTTTTTTAGCTGGTCAGTTTCAACCAGCTGTCACCCTGAAAATATGATGTAGACTTGCACATGCTAGCTTTGATAAAAAACCTATTTTGGGCAGAAAGAATTTTACAGTGGAAAAAGAATTGTATCTCAATTTTCAAGACCATGTTAAGGAGTTAAAAAAAAAATCCAAAGTAAGTAGCAATTTGCATGAAAACTTCTATTTTATTTTCTCCCTGTTAGGATGACCCTATTCAGACATTCTGCTATTGAACATTGCTGCAATTAGACCTTTCTCACCCAAATGTACACTTGCAAAGCTACAGAATGGAGGCATAAAAGGAATTTGTCCAACTTGAGTGACAACATCAGGGGTAGTAAGAGACCATAATGGTAAAGCACCTACCAAGAACTTGGAAGTAATAAAAACACTGCATAGTCACTTTCTGAAAGTTAAACTTGATTTTATTATAAAATACCAGACACCTCCCAAGTCAAAACCACGAATGATAATGTTAAATATCATGGTAAGCCACAACAAAGTTAGGGTCGACCAAAAATAATGGAAAATCACCACATAATTTCTAAATACTGTATAATTAAGACAGAGTAGAGAATTAAACAATAGGAGAAGGCACATTAATTTTTTAGGGCTCCTTCAGTGTGCTCAAGGAAAAGGACACCCTGATCAACGGTCACTACGGGGGCGCTGGGCCACTGTCCTGAAGCACCAGCATGACTCTTCCCTGTACTCTGGCTCCATATATATCCAACTGCTAGTATTCCCCACTTGAGTAAAGGCAAATCCAGCCTTCCATTCGTGTACAGCAAAAAATCTTGGAGTCATCCCTGATTTCTCTGTCAAACTTCACACTCAATCCACTAGCAAATTGTTTGAGCTCTTCCTTAAATCATTTCCAGAAGCTATCCACTTCTCATCACCTTCCATATTACCACCCACTCCAGGCCACCATCAACTCTCACACATATTATTGCAAAATCCTCCTAAAAAGCTCTCCTCATCTTCATCCCTCAACTTCCTTTGTATTCTGTTCTCCACAAAGCTGCTCACGTGATTCACTAAAACACAAGTCAAAGCTGGGCACAGTGGTACGCTTGTGTAATTTCAGCAACTCTAGAGGCTGAGGCAGGAGGATTTCAAGTTCTAGCAAGCCTGGGCCACTTAATGAGACTCTGTCACACAATTTTAAATAAATAAATAGGACTGTGGGTGTTGCTCAGTGGCAGTGTTTGCCTGGCATGGGTGAGGTCCAGGGTTCAATCTCTAGTACTACCACCTCTACACACACTCCCAAAAAACACACAAGTCAAATCACATCACTTCTTGGTATAAAATTCCTCAGTGGCCCATAATAGAATAAATGCCAAAATCATTATAATGGCTAGCATAGTTATACACAACTTACCTCCTCTATTTTCATTACTCTTTCTAGAAAATCTCAACTCCAGACAAGCTGGTCTCCTTGCTGTTCCTCAAACACATCAGCACACACCAGCTCAGAGTCTGTGCATCCTGAATCCCATCTGTCCATTACACATGAACTCTTAGATATAAGCACGACTTACTTCTTCAGGACTTAGTTCAAGCTTCATCCCACCAAAGACTTATTTGACTACTCCATTAAGAGAAAACTACTGTTTGCTGTCCCTTCAGTTTTGTCTACTGTCCTATGTTTCTTTACATGTGTATTACGATCTAATATTTAAGTATCTTTCATTGCTATTTCCTTCTCCTTAAGCTCTGATGAGAGCAGAGATTTTGTTGATAATTCACTCACAGATGTTTTACCAGTACTTGGGATAGTAACTGGTACACAGCACATCCTCAATAAGAATCTGTTGAATAAATGAACAGATTTGGCTTCAAAAATGTGTGTGAGTTCCTTCCTCTCCTCCCAGCTTTATTCTCTCTAAAAAGGCCAAAGCTCCCCTGCCCTTGGGACTTACCTCTTCCTTTTTCTTCTCAACCCTTTGGCTTTGATCTGATTTTCTCAATTGCCATATTATTGCCACACCTAGATTCTGCCTCCCTTCTCTGTCCTTTTGAATTTTTTATGTAATTGAACCATCTACCTGAGTTTTTCATGACCATGTCATGACTGGATTCAGCCTTTGGGACCACCCTCAATGACCCCACAGTAATCTTGTCCCAACCATAACCAGGGAGACCTCTGACTCCAGAACCTATCAACCTGATTTCTCAGAATAGTGCAGGAAACAAGAACACTATGATCCAGTGGGAAGATGGGCTTCTGTCAGGTTAGTGAGTTGGCACAGGTAAGACACTGATGTCCAGCCAGTGTTTTCTGGTGATGCCCTCAGCACGTGAGCATGCACCCACACAGCTACCTGCCCCCAAGTTCCTCCAGCAGATCAGAGCATACTTTGTCCCACTGCTCCAGTCCCTGAAGCACGGTGACTTTTGTAGGAAGGGAGCAGGGGTCAGACAGGCAGGTGCCATGATTTCTTCATACATCAGGAAACAGGAAAACCCTTTGGTATCCGAGCAAGGTCCCCCAAGCCTTTGTAAAGTGGGAAGAATTACAATGCCTTTACAAAGCAATTGAAATTAAAATTTTACCCCATCCCCAAAGTTAAATCAAGCAATTTTTTTTTAATTTGCTAAAAATCAAGAAGCCCCATGTAACTGATTCTGTAACGTTAACTTGAATGAGTACTTAGTGAGCCCCTACACAGCACTAAATGCAGATCTGGATATGGTGGGACTTACACACGGATGGAGACAAAGCCTGTTTACAAAAGCTTGTAATAACCACCTCACCACATGGGATGGTGTGAGAAACCCCTGACCCCACATAAAACACTCAGGATGGGGCATGCGAATGCGAACCTCAGCATGATGTGGCCTTCATGAGGGAGGAGCTGCATGACTAGGACAATCACATTATGGCTGGGTAGGACATGAACAGGGAGAACAGTGTGAGGGCGGGGGCAACAGCCTGTGTTTGGGGGTCAGCACAGCTCAGTGGGACGCCAGTATGAAGTAGAATGGGGAAGAGTGGCACAACTGCCCCAGGGGGACAAGCAGGGAAGCAGGCATTTGGTGCTGTGCTTTTAGGCCACAACTGAGCCAAGGTGACTGTGATTTTTGATTCTGCCTCACTGCAGGAGAAAATGTTTTATTTTAAAAACACATAAGGCTCTTGAAACAAAGTTAAGATTTCCACGTTAAGCCAATCCAACCTACTGCAATGTGTTAACCAATGCAAACAACTAGAATTAACACTTCCCTTGCACGTCACACCTTTTCTGTAAAGAGTGGAGAAGTGAGAAATTAAGCTTTAAAATAGATACCTTCACATGTGTAAGACGTTCTTTGAATAATATAAGCACGCAAGGTGGGAACTCTATTCCCCAAGTAAGCTCCTGGTTTGGAGTTTTTCCTACTGTAAAAAATAGCGCAAGGCCGACCTGAGCTACATAGTGCGACCCTGCCTCAAAAAACCAGGGCCGGGAGTTTGACTCAGTGGCTTAAGCGCCTGCCCTGGCAGGCGCAAGGCTGTGAGTTCAATCCCCGGTGCCGCAAAAAAAAAAAAAAAAAAAAAAAAAATAAGGTATTTGAGGTTGCTGGCATAACCTTTTGATGACATGCTTGTCTAGCGGCGGCCTTTGGGGAGGCAGAACAGACTTGAAACATCGAGAATATGAAGGATACATTAAGAGATTACTGAATGGACAAACAAAAATCACTGAAAGAACGAGCCCTCAATGCCTGGTGATGTAACCAGTCAAGAATGAATTTGGCTATAATATTTCCTGTTTGCTTTTAATGGTTGTCACTTTCTTCAGCCTCATGTAACATTTCTATACCATCGCCACATCAGTGGAATTTAATGAGTGTTTGCCAAATGAACAAAGGAACGAAGAAATGCTACACTCTGAACAGTCACATGGAAAGGAAGAAGGCAGAGATTATTACATTTATTTTTCCAGTTTGGCATCTGCCCCTTTTTAACACTGACCCCATGGTGAATAACAGGACCTACCCAGAGGAAACAATGATGTACGTATTTGTCTAGTGCACAGAATTTCAGATTCTTAAATTTGCAGGAAAATAATGTAGAAATGACCGAATGTTGGTCTGACCTCTCCCCAAGGAGTCTTCACAGACAATCCTCAATGGAAATGACACACTTAAACTCCCCCGGATGTTGGAAACTCACCACCCATAGGGAGCCCAGTTAAGTTTTTGAGTACCTTGAGTCAAGCAGAGGGTCTCCATTCTGTTGACATGGGCTCTGCTTCTCTCTCGAAGTTTGGGTTGCACTGGATGGAGGTTCTCAAACCTACTTTTGAAGATGGTGTCCTCTTACCCATCCCTGACACACTTACAGTCCAAAAACTAAGAACAGGAGGGGGAGGGGAGGCCCTGGAGTTCTCCCACTTTGCATTTGAACATAGAGGGAGGGATGAAGCCAAAAAGACTACAGTCAGTGTGGACCCCTGCTGGGGAGCAGCCAGGTTCCCCTCCATCACACGCAGCTAGCTCAGGCGTGTTCAGCTGCATGAGGCCCACTGCACAGTTAGCAATACAGCCACACAAGATTGCACCTCCTAAACGTGATTATGCATTTTAGCAATATTTTTATGACACAATTGTGTGGCGCTTGATTACAGACTGCTTAGGCGATGACAGAACATGTGGCAGGGAGGGAACAGGGCAGGGCTACCTCAACATCCAGGGCCCACAACACACAGTCAAATGAAAACACACAGGTATCGGATGTTGCTAGCACTTGTGCAGCTTGGCAAGTAAACACAGTGCTTTGCCGATAATAATATTTCAACCTAACTACTCGTGCATGTGTGAAGATGGGTGGTGTTTTTAAACAGACGTATAATTTTCTTACTCAAATACTAAATTTGAACTCAACGTCATTTCACATAAATGTTATAATAAAATATCAAAAACAAAGGCAGTTTTGTTGTTTATATACATTAACTATGTTATATGTTTTATAGGTGGCCCAAGACAATTTCTCTTTACTCAGTGTGGCTCAAGCAAGTGAAATGGACCACCACACTTCGGATTGTCATTCTTTTTTGCCTGTGAGACTGACTCCAAGTACATGGACCGTGTCACCTTCTGGAATCAAATAAGCAGCGTGCATCCACAATTCAACCACAATTAATTTGTAGCACATTATATTGTAATTTAATATGACTTGAAGTGAGCAGAGTTGGTATGAGGGGGCCAGGAAGTGTGCCTTTGACAGACCTGAATTGCAAAATCAGTACAGAGGCCAGCTTGATTTTTCTCATGATCACTAATGCCTCACAAGCCAAGAAAAATGCCAACTGAACATCGCGCCCTACCAGTGTGCTTCCCCTGAGGCTTGCACTGCCTAGCAGGCACACACGGAACTCTTCTACATGATCCAGATTCAGAAAGACCAGGTTTCCACAAGATCATGAACTGCTAAGCCCACGTTCATGTGGTGCCTATCTGCCAAACAGGTCATTTCCTTCATTGTAAAAAGTCAGTGCTTGTACTAACCATATCAAAATGATCTAAGAGAATCCTTTAAGAAATGCAAAGTTAAGTGGGATTTATTCTTTCAACATCTGCCACACTACAGGAAAGTGGACACTCTTATTAATATTTTCATGCAAACAAAGAAAATAAGGTAAAGGCAAGCAGAGTAGTTTATCCAACTTGCATATCTAATTAAGTGATAAAATTGGGATTTGGACCCCAGTCCAAGAAGTTATATTTATCTGGTACCTCTTTATCATAATCACTTTATAATTTTTTCTGTAATCAAATCAAATCTAAAAACATAGGAGAAGGACATCAAAAGAAGGACCAAGAGTTTGGCTCAGTGGCTTAGGTGCCTACCTGGAAGGTGTGAGGTTATGAGTTCAATCCCCAGTACTGACCAAAAAAAAAAAAAAGTAAAAAAAAAGTTAAAACATCAAAAGAAATGTTTTTTGTTTGCAAATTTGAAGAAGATGCTATTCACTTAGTTATTAGTCACTTCTTTTCCTTGGGTCTCCATTGTACTTTGTCAAAGCTTTATCAGATACTCACCAAATTTTACTACATGTGTTCACCACTTCATACGTGGTCAGTGCAACAACACAAAACCATGTGTTGTAGACACCAAAGTTACTGATTTCTCTTTGATTAGAAATCAGTCCCCAAGATCTGCATCTTGTTCATTTTCATGTGCCCACCAGGTACTCAGTCTAATTCATGGCTGGCACTGCACAGGTCCTAAATGAATATTCTTGATTAGAATTCAAACAAACAAGCAAACAAAAACACTACTGAAGATGCTGGAGCACAATTATAATGTAGAAACACATTCATGAGATGGTAAACTTACAGATATTTCATGATCAACTAGAGGCCTCTGACCAAGTTGCTGTTCTGCTGTTTCTGCTAAATTCAGTTGACCCTGACACTGTCCACAGCCCAGCTGCAGAGGGGCACTAAGTCAGAGTAATTGTCTATACCATAAGGCACCCTGGGCTGATTCATGCTCATTCAGTAAAAGCTCTCTGTCTAGGAACATTTCTATGTTATGGTAATGCCCTTAACTGTGCTCATTCAGTAAAGGCCCTCTCTTTGGAACATTTCTATATCATGGTAAGGTCTTTAATTGTGCTCATTCTGTAAGAGTCCCCTCCCCTGGTCCCTGGAGTGTTTGTATTGTTCCAAGACTAGTCTGTCTGTCAATATATGATTCAATGTATGTAACCAATCATGCAACATTTGGTCACTTGCTTTGTACCTCCCACTTCTAATTCTGTGTAGACTAAACTCCTTCCTGATTCAGGGCGGTTGCTTGGGAGGAATTATGCCTGCAACAGTCCACTGATGTGAACTCCAACAGTCCGCTGGTGTAAAGATTAAACGCTGCCTTCTTATCTCCCCTGTGCAGAGTCTTGCTTTTGGTTTGGTTTGATTTGGCTTAGCTTGAGAAATTTCCCACAACAAAGAAAGTTAACTTTCATTCCTATAATTTCTTTTATTTGTCATCAGTAAAACTCTAGATATGTACACTCAGTTTTTTAGGAACCTAACATTCTTCATGATAACATCATGCATTTTATATTCTAAACAGGCACTTTTGGGAAGATGACCAAGGTATTGACCTTGATGTTCCCATTTCCCAACCCATCCTCAAAAGTTTGCCCATGTTACTAAGATAAATGGGCAGAATGTGCCAGAAAAAGGGATGTGAAGAAACTGTGTTCCTCCTCCCTGGTTAACAGCTTTGTAACCTGACTTTTCTATGTACTTCACACTAAAATCTATTTGTTGACTTTCACATTTTAGGTATTCGTAATTCTTTACTTGAAAAATGAGAGACTTTCGAGGGAAGTGTGTATAACCCCTCTCCCAACTTGTATGGCATAAGATATGGAATTTCACCCACTTTTAATATACCAATTAGTTTTCAGAAGAATGTGAAAAATATTAAAGAGCGTAAAAGAGAAAGCAAGAAAATCTGTCAGTATTTAAAACCCCACACCTAGCCCTGTCCCTGGGTGGGCCGTATTTGCATTGGGAGATTTAGTTTGGCATTTTAACTTATGTAAATAGACTTTCACTTCCCTGCGAGCCTGCAGGCATACAAACAGGCAGGATCCTCTTTCCAAATCAGCGGTAACCTACACCTCCTGCAAGTGAACAAAGTCACACTTTTAAAGGAAGCAAGCAGAGAAGTTTTTTTGTTATTCTGCCACAAAAATACACACCAATTCCCACAACCCCTTGCTATTTTGACACTAATAGGGCAGATGGTGAAACAGGAGAGGCAGCGTCATTTTAAAAAAGGACACTGTGTCAAAACACACACATTCCCCACAGGGCCTGCTGCCCTTTCAGTCATCCAAACCCACCGACTACTGACATTCCACAAGTTGCTTCTGAGACAGACTTTCGGGTCATTCTCTGCACTCGGGCTCATTTTAACACTCAGTGACTTGAGAAAAATTTAAAAGCTTCCATATGTAAGTTATGGAATCAAAAATTGCATCCTATAGTGGAGAGCTTTATTCCAATTTAATTAATAAACTCTTCATCTTATCCACCAAAGAAACGGGCACCATTCCAAGCCTGTGCTGACAATTCAGCATGCATTCTAAAAGGGAAACTGATTGTGGGCAAAGTACAAAACGTTGTGCCATCGATTCTTTATTAGACCTATTTAAAATGTTTATTACTCTTGGCGTCACTTGACATTAGAATGAAACATAAATCTGATAATGTATCAAAATTTTCCTTCCTCCCATCAGAAAAAAACTGAAGAGCTGCTCCGCTCAGCAAAGAGTGTCAGATCAAAGCTAGACTGAAAGGATTAGTCTTAGGAGTTCACAGAGGAAAACACAAGACCCAGACCATCTTGCCTGTCACTTCTAAAATGAGAAGTCCCCAAGCTTCACTTTGCCCAGGCAGAAATGCTGCACATAATCCTGATTCAGGAAGCCAAGGGGTCCACAATGCTTGGCATCATCCGGCCCAGAACCACCATAGGTGCTGCATTTCAGGAGGCGGATGTTTCCACTAACTACACTGAAACGGTCCCAGAGGAAGAGATTCAAATGTATAAGAGAATGAAAATTAAATAGGATTTATCCTGGCTTTTATTTCTGCTTGTGGAGTTTCTACTGTATGTAAGAACTTCTGTGAGAAGCTAAAAGGATCTCATTAAATTGAGCAAGACAGTGGGGCAAGTGCTTGCCTAGCAAATGTGAAGTTGTGAGTTCGATCCCCCGTACCAAAATAAAGAAAGAAAGAATAATTTGAGCAAGAGCTGTCCATTTACAGTAGTCATGTCATCTTGAGAGGTGTCCATACACAGTAGTTACTTGTATTGATATAGGATATGATCTCGGTGGGAGACCTCCAAATGATATAGGGGAACGATCTCGGTGGGAGAGAGACCTCCAAATGATATAGGAAAACGATCCCAGACCTCTAAATGATATAGGGGAATGAAACTCCCAACCTACTATATGTCCGGCGCGAGTTCATGTTCTTTAAAATCGAAGAATGAATTTTAGTAACAACGGAGGTTAAGAACAGAAATATTTATTGAGAGAAAGAAAGCTTCTGTCTGAAAGAGAGAGACAGAAGGGGTCCCGAGTGGGTTGCCAAAGACTCTGTCTTTTCTAGTGACTTTTATAGAGTAAAACCCTGATGGGGAAAACTGGGAACTCACAAGGCAGATGGGCTTGAGGTGGGACAGAACTGTGGTCAACCAATAAGTTTAATTGTTTAGGTAAAATTGACCAAATCAAGGAAAAATGGGGAAGCGAGTCACATAGTAAGCGAGCATTCTTATGGATCAGGGGATTGGGATGGTAATTCCTGGCTTCTCAAGATGATCCACCCCTAATCCCTAATGCTTATACTTAGGGTGTGGTTACATTTGTTTTGCCTTCTGTCTTGAGATCTGGCCCACAGCAATAGGTGTGTATGTCTTCCAAGGTCACAAGATATCTGGTCCTCTGTGCCAACTCCTTTGAGGGTCTAGCCCTGTCTGACTGCCTATAATATTCCTAACTCAGTTGCCTGTAACAATACAATCACCATGGAAATCACTATGAATATTCTTCAAAAAACTAAAACTAGAAATTCCATTCAGTCCAGCTATTCTCTAAGTATCTTCCCAAGAGTTAAAGACATCACATTACAGTGATACATCCATACCCAGGTTCCTAGCAGCACAACCCATATAATAGCTAAATCTTGGAAGTAGCCTCTATGTCCACCAACAGATGATGAACAGATAAATAAAATGTGGTATTTCCACAATGGAGTACTGCTCTGCCATAAAGAAAGATAAAACCGAGTCACTCATAGGAAAATGGATGTACCTTGAGGCCATAATGTTAACTGAAATGAATCAGACGTACAAACTTAAACATCACACGGTTTCTCTCATATGAGAAACTGAAAGCATAAATAAATTAAAGAGCAAAATAAGATGGATAATAGGAAACATGGAGAAAGATCTTTTATAGATGAGAAGAGGAACAAGAAATAGAGCTGAGAGGGAAGAGAGAGGAAGGGGATATAAAAGAATTAAAATGCATTATGTACATATATCAACTCTCCATGATGAATGTAATCATCGTGTATTACAAACATACATTAATAAAAATCAAAATTAAAAAGAACTCTAACAGAAGTTTCTGTTTTGGACATTTGCTATCTTGATGGCATTAGCTATTCTGTACCACAAAAATGAAACAATGAGTTGTTCTGTAAGAGCGTAGCAGGAAAATAGAAAAGTGTAAGAATGTTAAACCTTAAGTAATATTCTGGAAACAAAAGCAATCACTAAAGACGATTTCAGGATTGCTATGAATCAAAAACAGCACAGCAGTCCTCCAGTTAGTAGAGGGCTTCCCAGGATTTAGTGCGAAACCATTGTTCCAGATAAAAACACAGCCACTCCATCGGGGAGCCCTGAAGACTGAGTAGGCAGAAAATGAATGTGTCTTTGCAATGAATCAAGTTTTGACTTGTATCCTCCTTGGCCAGATTTTGGGCTGTGCTGGTGTGGGCTGCTATGTATCTGTCATTCAGCAAGACACCAGGTGACACGTCAGCGTCACATGAGTGGGGCTGTGTCTCACATCAAGGGAAGCAGGGCTTGATTATCCTCTGCCTCACTGGGAGATGTATAATTTTCTTGTTCCCTTTGATAACACTTGCGGGCTTTTCTTGTGGAACTCTCAGTGCCGCCACAATAAAAAGCTACATACACTAAACAATACAGTTTGGCAACTCACAGAGATAGAGAAATGACGAAGTGTGGGAGGAAGAGAGTAACAGATTTTGGAATCAGGGTGATCTGCATTTGAAATCCAGCTCCTCCACTAGCTGGCTTCCTGCGGCCTCCTCCAAGGGGCTGAATTCATCCAAGCATTTCCTTGTTTGTGAAATAATTTTAAAATGTCTCTCTTGCAGGCATGGTGAGATGATTTGATGAACGCAGCAATAATAAAGCTCTGACCATGCCCAGAGCAAGTGCCCGATTGATGGGGCCCTTGCTGGGTTGCAGCATGTGCTACAGTAGATTGTTCCTGCTACCTGGGCTCCCAGTGAAATGCAGAAATGTCTTCACAGCCAAGAACATTTTTTTCTTGGCTGGCCCTGACACAATAGCTTTTGGACTGCCTACAACACATTCAGCGGAATAGCTTTTGCTTCTCTCCTCTTTTCTAAACAGTGCACATAAGCCAGTGGTTCTTCATCACTTTTTAGTTACAAATACGATAGTTTACCCCTTTGAAGCTGCATTTATGCACAAATATAAAAGTCTGCTTTAATTTTAGTGGGTTCAGTGATCACCTGGAAAGTATTTATGTGCCTCCTCTCCAGTGCCTATGGCTTTACAAAGACTCCCCCAAAGAATCAGGGGTGCTGTTATACAATGTGGGCTCCTCTGGAGGAGCACCTGGACAGTGGCATCTATGTTGTAACACAAGCTTCCCTAAGACATCCTGGCTTCAGAGCAAGAACAGGAAGTAAGTCCAAGATATCTGTGAAAATGCCTCGAAGAGGAATGATTTTTTTTTTTAAGCATGGACTAACGCAAGGATTACGCATCACAAAGAAGAAAAACAAAGTAGTTAATTCTCAAAAACTTTTTTTTAATTTTTTTTTTATTTAAGAGAAAATAGAAAAAATATGGAACGCTTCACGAATTTGCGTGTCATCCTTGCCCAGGGGCCATGCTAATCTTCTTTGTATCGTTCCAATTTTAGTATATGTGCTGCCGAAGCAAGCACTCTCAAAAACATTTAACCTTATAAGTTCATTGTCCCTGACAAGTTCCCAAAAGAATATATTTTCATATTTTCTAGACAACACGAAGCCACAAGAGTTTCTAGTTAAAGGGACCCCTGTTGGAGGGAGCCATTATTTTCAGGGCATTTGAGATTTGAACATCGTTATGGGCAATTAGCTAGTTCCATAAAGCAGTCAGAACTTACACAATGTTTTACACTAAAAGGCCATGGGTTGCCTCTGAGTCCATCGTGTCGACCACATTTACTAACCAGTGGGCAAAAACTGTAGCTACACTTTCAGCCGCAAGGGATTTTGCTCCCAGAGAAACTGGACAACCAACCCAAAAGAAACGGGCATGCTGGGCCACTTTCATTTCTTACCAAAGATGGCAGATAAAATGGATGAGTCCTGGCTTCAGACCTGATTTGACTCCTGCCCCTGACATTAAGTAGCAATAACCTCGAGTTTCATCATGTATAAAATATGGAGAATAATACATTCTACTTCATAAGATTAAACTAAGAATTAAAATAAGACAACATAAGAAAAGAACCTTGCATTTAATACATGAAATTTAACCAGTGGGATTGTTTTATGGTATAGAAAAATGTTTCCAAAAGTCCAGACTTGGATTCAGGGTTCAGATCTTGGCTCTGCAACTCAGTCGCTAAGCAAGCTTCAGAAAGCTACGTGACCTCTTTGTGTCATAAATTCCTCACTGATAAAACAGTATCATGAACAATATCTGTCTTATAAGATTGTTTGTGAGAGTTAAATAAATTAATACAAGTGAAAAGATTTTGAAACAAAATATCCAATAAAGCACCCCATACACGGGAGCTGTTATCATTGACCTTTCTTTTGCTTGGTGCTGCAAAGTGTGGGGAGAACGAAGGAGGGGGTAGACTGAGGTCTGTGGCCATGTGTGTGACTCATGCAATACTAGGTTAAATGCCGAAAACTGCGTAGGCTAAGTAAGTCATAAGGGTACTAAGACAAAGCCTACAGACACAGTCTGTGCTCACAGGATGCCCTGGGCTTAAAGCTTGGCGTGCATTTTACCCGCTGCTCTCCAGAGCTTCTGGGTGTGGACAGAGCACATGGGTCCCCCCAAAAATCACTTGCCTCAGCTTTAGAATCAAGGGGAAATTTCATTTACTAACTATAGATGCGAGAAGAGGCGTTTTGGAAAGGAGAATTCTTGAGGGTAAAGTTCATAGTGCCCCCTCTTAGAAATAAAACACGGTTTCAGAAATGCTGAAGGGTTTCCCCTAGCCACCTCAGAAGCTGGTCAGAAACTGGAGACAACAGACCGATAGTTTTAACAACATCACCCCCCTTTTCCTGAGGGCCGAGTTTCTCTTCTTTGCCGTATCCTAATGGTGATGATATAACGATGTAAACTCTACCAGCCAAAGATTCTCAGGCATGTGTGCAGTAGAAAAGGAGGAAGAAAGTCTGGGAGTGGGCAGAGGCCGTGCCCTCTGCCCCCCAGGCCTGTGCGCTGGAGGCTGCAGCACCCCAGACACCCAAGGAGACAGGAAACGGGCATGAGAGCCTGAAGCCTGAGACAAGCAAGAGATGCAAGAGATATTCAGGGCCAAAAAGGAGGCCTAGAGCTGCACAGGTTGGAAAAGTTTGCCCAGGACTCGGGACCAATTTGTATAAACATCTCTCAGCAGTGGCTTAGAAGACGGTTAGAGGAGCAGCGGCTCCTGGGGCACAGTTCCTGGATCTTAAGGAACCCTGAGAGTCAGTCCCAACGAAGAGAACATAGTGCCCTAAGTGCTTCTAGGAGAACTGGATTTTATCTCATTGAGAATCACAGTCAGGAAAGCAGAGTTACAACCCTTTGCCCACACTAAAGCTTCGGGAGCAAAGGTGACATTGTAAATAAGCAGGGAAGTGTTACATGCTCACCAGTACCCTCGGGCTGCAGGGTGCCCCGTGCGTTCTCATTTCAAACGGACTAACGCTGACCACATTTCTCTGTAATTACCCCCACTGCAAAAACGTATCTAGAGATAGTCACTCATATCTGTGCTAGTGTTAGTGCAGGATGCCGGCGGCAGTTCCCTGCGCCTCACTCTTAGAGACGCTTCCTGCTGGTCTGGATGTTTCATAACTCTGAAGTGCAAGAAGTCCCCAGCGTCCACCCCAAAGGCAAGCCGGGCACGAACATGGCTGGCTACTTGCTCCTGCCCCTCACCTAGGCGCAGCAGGAGAAGGGACGGGTTCCACGGGCAACGTTTTGTCCAGTCGCTCATTTCCTAAGTCACTGCCTGTCCTGGGTCTGGGCCTCTGGTAATCTGATTCGTAAGGTACAAGTCCTGAGACTCGCGCTGCTCGCCGGGTCCATCAGGGCGGCTGGGATCCCCGCCTTGACCGTGACGACGCACTCCTGGCTGAGGCCGGAGCGGGTCCGGGCGGAGAGGGGGAGGAGAGCCCCGCCGCCCGCCGGGAGCTGTTTACCGACACGCGCCCCGCACCCGCACTTTCCCCTCCTGCGCACAGGAATTGGCATCTTCTTGCGCGAGTGTTTAATTAAAGCCCTGCTTGGCACTGCGTTCGCTCCCTCAGACCCGGCGGGTAGCGCCCGCATCCCGGAGCTCTGCAGACGGCTCCGAAATGCAGTCAGACAGCACCCCCCGCCGTCCTCGGCGCGCCCTCCCCCAGGGCCCGCGGGGCGCGCGTTCACGGATGCCTCCGGGTCTCCAGTGGGCGAGGTCGGGGCGGGGCGCGCCGCACGCCCCTCCCAGCTCCCAAGGTGGGCGCCAGGGTGATGGCACCACGACCCTTCCTCGGCCCCGCGGTGGGGGGAGCTGCGGTCGGGGCTGCCGCTGGGGGGCTCCGTGCCAACCTTTGGGCCCCGCGGCGTCCGCGGGAGCCTGGGAGGGGCCGGGCCCGGGCCGGTCCAGCGGCGGCTGCAGCGGTGGCGGCGGCCGCGGGCTCGCGGGCTCCAGGGCTGCGGCTGGGGCGGGCGGGCTGGCGGGCTGGCGGGGACGCGACCCCGCGGCCGGGTTTACCTGCGCGCGGCGCGGCCCGGGCTCCGAGGGCGGCGGCGGCGGTGCGGAGCGCGGCGCGCGGCAGCGCGGGCAGGATGTGCTGTCTCACGCTGCGCCGGCCCTCGGCTCGCGCTCCTCCGGGAGCGATCACTTCCTCTCCCGAGCCTGACACTGACAGCTCCCGGAGCTCCGAGCTGCGGGGCTCGCCCCGCCCCCGACCCACGCCCTGCACGCCCCGCGCGCCTCCCACGGGAGGGCCCTGGACGCCTGGCCCCGCGCCCCGGCCGGCGGAGTGGGCCTGGCGAGGTCACCGTGCAGCCCTCCGGCCTGGGCAGGCGGGACTGTCTCCCCAGGGCTGCACACAGGACAGCGGTGCTGCTCAGGGAGCTCCCGCTGGCTCGCCACCATTGGGCAGCTTTACTCCCATAGAGCCAAACTTTAAAGATCACTTAAATGGGAGCAGGGGACGCTCAGAACCACCTGGTATTTACATATTCGCAATGCCTTACTGGTCACACACACACACACACACACACACACACACACACAGAGATCCATATTACTTGTGATTGTAACTTTTCACAATCTAGATAAACATTCTTGGATTCCCCCTAATTTCTCAGAGTAGGTAAATTATAAGGCTGAGAAATGAACCTTAGGATGCTGAGCAATGGGGTTTGGTACCATTTTATAGATCAACTTTTCATCATAGTCCTTGAACTTCTCTGAGACCCCTGTACACGATACGTACCCTAATGTGTAGAACAGAATTTGATGGAGATACCTACCAATTTATCAGCTGACAAGTACTATAGTAATTTCCAAGTAAGTATCCATCCAAACTTGGATAGAGTACCGTGCTCCTCCTTGCTCCAGTTTTGCCTTCTCGGCTGATGAGGGAGGTGAAATATTTTCAGATATAAGGTACTCAAGATATTCCAGAAGGAAATTTCCACGAAATGCAAATTCACCTTTATCATTCCTATACTTAATACATGTCAACTCTACATACAATTTCCTTTGATCTTCAATAACCTTATGTCGTACATAGGACGTCACTCCCTCCCCCCAAGAAATTTATCTCTCAAAGAGGTAAAATGCCTTGCCCTAGTGTCATAGCTCCTGAGGAAGCTGAGCTTTGAATCTTCACTGACCTGACTGACCAACTATTACCATGACCCCTTGGTGTTCCCGTCTTTCCAGGATGTGCCCATAGGGTGCCCCTAGAAGCATTGTGCTAACAGCTTCAAATAATGTAAAAATGAGAAAAGTATAGTTTGTCTTTCCAAAGGAGCTAGAATTCAGTTGAAGGGAGAAGGAAGTGAAAAGGGAGAAGGAAGCACAAAGGTGACAAAACTAAATACAATTGCGAATGTGAACGTCTGAAGTGGACATGTATTCCTTGTAGCTTTAGAAATGAAGTGGGAAGAGGAATTCTGGACGTCAACAAAACTACACAGGAGAGAAAGCACAAGAGGTACTTGGCAAATGGCAAATGGGCCAGTGTTCCAGGGAATGACAGACTCTTGAAAGACATCACCTGGGTCTTGTGAGAAGGTGAGGAGTAGATAAGAGAGCAAGTGAAGGTGTTTGTACAGAGAATGACACTTAGGAAGTTTTCTGAAGTTTCTATGAAAAGGAAGTGGGACAAACAAAGGTTGATGAGACCAGTTTGAAATTCATCAGAAGAATCCTGGCCAGATTTAAGAAAATTGGAATTTGTCAAGTTGTATAAATCACAAAGAGCCTGGAATACATGCCCAGTATAAATTAAGCTCTCAGTTAAAAAGTTTAATTAACACTCCTACTCTGGATTGTGTATTCAAAATAATTCAAACAGTATTCTGAGGAGCTATTTGCATACTCATGTTCACTGAAGCCCTGTTCGAAATATCCAGAAGGTAGAAAAAACCCAAATGTCTATACACAGATGAACAGATTGCTACATATATGCTATGAAGCAAGTATCTTTGGTCTGCCATACCACTCATCCATGAGTGTCTACCTGGGAGCCAGTCTACCACTGGCTGAGTCTGGTGAAACCATGAGCCAAATTAAACCTCTCCTTTCAGTTTTGGGTGTCAGGTATTCTATCTGATATTTTATCTGATACATCATGGCAACTACTGATCTATTTTGCAGAATGCCATATAGTTGGAATTATAAAATTCATAGTCTTTTCTGGTGGCTTCTTTTTTTTTTTTTTTTTTGTACCGGGGATCAAACTCATGACCTTGTGCTTGCCAGGCATACACTTACACCATTGAGCTAAATCCCTTCTGGTGGCTTCTTTTAAGTCCTTAAATTCCCTCTACATCTTGTGATGGCTTGATACTTCATTTCTTCTTATTCCCAAGTAACTTTCTGTTGTATAGATAAAGTTTATTTATCTAGTCACCTATTCAAGGACATCTTAGTTGCTGCTAGTTGCTTAGCAACTCATGAGCAGTGTTTTGTGTGTATTTAAGTTTTTGGGTAAACACTTAGGAGAATGATTACTGGTCTATATGATAAGCCAAAATATGGCTCGTAAGGAACTGCCAACCATTCTTTCAGAGTGCCTTTATTATTTTGCTCTCTCACCAGAAATATATAAGAGTTCCTTTGGTTATTCATTGTTCATTAACATTTAGTGATGTCCAGGGGTTTAGATTTTAGCCATTCTAATAGATGTGTAATGGTATTTCATTGTTTTAATTTGCAATTCCCTCATGAAATATGATGTTAAATATCTTATTCATATGAGCATTTGCCATCTGATATCTGTTCAGAACTTCTGTCCATTTTATAAATTGACAAATTTTCTTAATGAATTTTAAGTGCTCTTCTTTTATTTTAGTTATAAATCTTTTGTGATTGCAAATATTAGTCATTCTGTGGCCTGTCTTTTCATTCTTTTAAGGATTTCCTTCACAGAGAGTGTTTTAATTTTAATGAGGAATAAATTATCACTTTTTTTCTTTCTTAGATAATTCCTTTGATGTTCTATCTAAAAAAATTATCACCAAGACCAACTATATTTTATAAAGTTTATAGAATTTCAAGCCAGGCGTGGTGGCGCACGCCTTTAATCCCAGCACTTGGGAGGCTGAGGTAGGAGGAGCGTTGTGAGTTTGAGGCCCGCTTGGGCTACAACGCGAGCACAAAGCCGGCCTGAGCTACACAGTGCGACCCTGCCTCAAAAAACCAGGGCCGGGAGTTTGGCTCTGTGACTTAAGCACCTGTCTGACAGGCGTGAGGTTGTGAGTTCAATCCCCAGTGAGTTTATAGAATTTCATTTTACATTTAGGTCTATTATTGATTTTTTAGTTAACATTTTATGAAAAATATATCTGTGTCTAATTATTTCAGTGCTATTTCTTTAAAAAGATACTATCAGACATATGTCTTTGCTTTAATGTTCAATTGGAAAGGCTTTAAAAAGTATTGTCATGTGCTGGCCACATTAGTTCTTTACAACTACACACATAATCTCACAGGGAACAAGATGTGTTTGGTCTGTGTTGGGGAATACAGAATTAAAGATAGATCTTGTCTTATAAAACAAACTGCAAAGTTAAATCTAGTTATATGTTTATTATATAAACCTATGTACAATGCTGATGATCTACACTTTTGCAATAAATTATTGCATATTATAAATAATTATCCACTAACTTGATTTTCAAATACTAGATTTTCTAAAATGACAGACACTTTCATGCGGTGCAAAGGGGCATCAATGTGAAAAAGAGATGAATTCTTCCCTGCGAAATGACATTTCTTAACTCCAGCATTAAGCCCTCACTGCTACAAATAAGTCTACTCAGTCTGAAATGCTGTGTACCATCATCCAGTCCTACCTAGAGACAGAAATTACACTGAGGTTAAAATGAAATGTGATATATTTGTCCTGAAAGAAATTTTAATAGCCATTGTAAATTAAATACTGTCCATTACATATGTACCTGTTTTATCTACTAAACTAGTTATTGCCCCTATAATTTAAAGGCGTCAAAGAAGGCATCAAGTAGTTACCACACACATGACAGACCAGGTAGATTTCTAACTTGCTAACCACTAAGAAGTACTTCAAAACCCTTCAGAAAAACCATGGTGTGGCTGAGTTTTCCTGGTCTGGAATTGGACTTTGGTTGCAAATTTATGTCTCTCTTTTACTAATTTTGTTAGCGATATTCGTGTAGGTTGTCAGATTCCTCTGAGATTCAAGTCTCCAATAAGTCTGAAGGAAGCAGTAATATTTGTCTCCTGTGATACATATTTCAGTAACTTCATTAATGTGAAGCACTTGACATAGTCCCTGGAATATAATTTAAATCACCCAATAAAGATTACTTAGCATTTGCTGGGGGTTGGTTGTTTGCTTTTGAGACAATGTCTTGCTATTGTAGCCTAGGCTGGCCTTGAACACATGGCAATCCTCCTGCTTCACACTCCCAAGTGCTAGGATTACAGGCCTGTGCCGCCATACCCAGCACATTTGCTGGTTTTAACCCAGCCTATATGGAAAATACCAATATAGCTATGTATCATCTATAGTCAGGGTCCAGACTCCCGTTAAGAGACTTCAGGGGCCACTTGGACTGTGGGACCAGACCAGACTTCAAGACAGAGATTCCTCTGCCTCAGTGCACCTGTCCTTCACCAGTGTGGGATGGAGGTTGGTGACCCGCACAGCTCTTCCCTGCTCTGATCCACTCTTCTGGATTCCCACTTCGCACGGGTTCAAATGCCACTCTGCCCCAACCTTTTGCCTCTTCTCAGAATCTCCTGTTAGTTTCCCCTCAGTTTATTGAATCTTTATTGGAAGAAATAAAACTGAAAATACACCTAAGAGATCCAAAGCCTCTTTAGACCAGAGCAAAGAAATGTGACCCATCAGAATCTACTTTTAAAATTGTAAAGTGTCCAAGGAAGAAACCATTGCTTGACAATATTTTCAGGTTAAGATTCCATGTGTTCATATCATACTAGGAATGAACATCTGTGAAGCAGCTAACTTAAACCACTGCCCTGTGTCGTAGATGGTTTCATGCAGGATATATTTCATGAGAGATATAGTTCATGTATTTTTCTTACGATTGAAGTTGATCTGTTTGGTCCAACCCAATATATTACTACATGTCCAGAAACAAATGTATAATTAGTATTTGAAATTTATTACAAATCTAAAAATGACTTGTGAGAAAATCGATGATTCCAAGGTTTAATGAAACCTCTAAATTTTGTCTTTTGAAACCTTTTCATCGAGGAACAGTACTTTTGCTTTTATATTGTAAATACAATAACTGTAGTAAATAAGTGTAAGTACCCACATGCACACAAATTGGCCTTCAATTTTGGAAGAATGAGTTGAAAGATGTTTTCGGTGTGGTTTCACATTTTCTAAATGTCCTTGGGATAAATTCCAAATGCAACCACAATTATAGTCTGATTACCTATATCTGCGCTAGAACTGTACTAGCATCACCCAGTTCCCCGCCCGCTTCGTGTTTGCTTCCACGGGTCTTCACCCCTCCTCCTCTTCCTACTTGCCTTTCCTTGGTCAGATTTTCTTTCAAGGCTAATGGAAAGCCAAAATGTGCGTCTTTAATAATCAAAAATAAAATACAATGGTACAAATAACCTATACAGCAAAAATAAAAATATTCATATCTTTTGAAAAATTATTTGAAGTACACAAATTTATGAGGCAAATCCAGTGATTGCAAAACACAGACTGTCTGTATCAGCTGGGCATGGTGGCACACACATGTAATCCCAGCACTTAGGTGACTGAGGCAGGAGGATTGTTGCAAGTTTGAGACCAGTCTGGGCTACAAAGCGAGTTTAAGACCAACCTGAACTGCATAGCGAGACCCTGTCTCAAGAAAAGACAAAAATAAAAATGCAAAAATAAATAAATAAATGATGTGCATTGATTTTAATTGACTTTCTGTCATTCTATAAATATAAATCCTTATTTTTCCCAGCTGTGGAATCAATGTGCACACTTTGTGTCCTGCCACATTATGTATTTCAATTTTTTCTTTTCTTTTCTTTTCTTTTTTTTGTCTTTTGTTGAGACAGGGTCTTGCTACACAGTTCAGGCTGGCTTTGGGCTTATGTAGCCCAGGCTGGTCTCGAACTTGCAACAATCCTTCTGCCTCAGCCTCCAGAGTGCTGGGATTACACGAGTGTACCACCACCATACCCAGATTTTATTTCAATTTTTGTATTTTTATAAATCAAATAAATCCATTTTGTAAAAAAATAAGCCACATTTTTATCATATTTTTTTCTACATTATCGCCTAGAAAAGTACATAATTTTTGTAACCACTGCAGAAAGATGGACTTTAATAAAGGAATAATACACTGGTCTGCTATAGTTCCCTCATGTTTTTAACATAATCTATAATTATTCATAGATAATTATTCATGTGTAGTACAGTGTGTATGCCATTGACCAATAAGTCTGAGCATTTTTCTTTATGGTGCTTCATTATTTATTATTTCTCAGGTATTTAACTTGTAATATCATTTAAGTATCTTAGAAATAAAATCCAGATATTTTATGTATTTTTTTTTGATTTTTTAAAATTTTAAACAGGAAAAAAGAGATTACAGTAAAACAGAATATCAAAACAGGCCAGTAGGAGAGTAGCAATAATCAATGCATTGCGTATTGTTATATTCACAATAGTTGTTTAGAGTATAAGATATGGACATGAAACATTGTCCAGAAAATTATTAGTACAAAACTTTCCCCTCAATGAATCAAGAGAAACCAGCTGTATGACTATCTTTTTTTTTTTTATGACTGGTATATTATTTTCAAAAGAACAATTCACAGTAAAATGAAATGTGAAAATGACCCTGTGAAAACTACTTTTCACTTAAAATTCTTTTTCTTTATCTTAACTAATTTTTTAATTTTATGTATTTTAAAATGCAAATTTTATGTACTACATGTTTCCTACTTAATTCTCTTCTTTCTTATGCTTGCTTCATTAGAGAGCTGTATTTTAAGAGCAATAAAGGAGTTTGTATAGAATAACACAATTTTCTGACATTAAAACAAAGTATAAAGTGGATATATTGCACAAAGACTAAGGCCTTGGAGTCAGGTATATCTGGTTTAAAGCTCACTAATTCTTGTAATCACTTAGCTGTGCTAAACTCTTTAAGCCTTGGCATCTTCATCTGTAAAATGAACATAATAGTGCCCCTCTCCTAAGGTTATTGTAAAGGTCAAATGAGATGTTTACAAAGAATGTGGTTAAAAAAAAAAAGGAATGTGGTAGAGTAATCAGCACCAAGTAAACACTAAATGAATAGTAAATATTGATAATACTAAATATACATGCTAGTAAGTGATCAGATTATAGACTTTATTTCTGCATTTAATTCTAATTATTGTATGATAAATGTGTGTTATGTGCTCCAACAACCTTGTTAGATACCAGGGGTTATTCCAGTTACAGTGTTAGGTCACTTAAACACAGTAAAAGTTTATGTTTAAACTCCCCCTGTCTCTCCTGGGGGGAGGCGTTCATTATGCTACTGTTGGGGGTTGAGGCCAGCGATAGCCACACAAGGTCCTTGCTCCTCCACATCTGCTCAACATTCAGGAACAATTCTTTGTGGAAGATGTTACAGCACACATGCCTTACCAGATGATGTAAAAAACTACAGCCTCACAGTAGCACCGGAGTTTAATTAGTTTGTGGAGTAACAGTGAAAAGAGGGATAATTTTCCAAGTTTTTAGCATGCAAACCAATTTGCACATGAAGAACTTTTTAATATTTTAATATTCTTATTTAAGAATAGGATCTTGACATCCACTTGGACCTTTCTCTACCTTTTGGATGTGTCTGCCAAGCAGAGAAAGATTTCTAAACTGACAAATTAGATTGAATACTTTCTTTTTGCAAATACTGTATATATGTATGTGTGTGTGTGCTCAAATATTGAGTAATAGTCTGAGAGTGAGAAAAGTATGATTCGTGAACACTAAAAATGTTAGCTGTATGCCCATTTGTCATTAGGCCTTAGGGTTATTTTTGCTTGTCTTTTTTCAATGGTATGAAATTATTTAACAGCTGTAGAGAACAAACTTCTCTTCAAAGTATTTTTAAAAGCTCAACCTTAGAATTTCTTCCTTTGTAAGTGAATTTATAGTTGTCTTTTCTAAAAAGACTTTTATTGAAGTTTTCTTGCCATATGAACTAAAAGTAAAAGAATATTAAACATCATAAGCTGTTTATAATTATTATATGTCTTTCAGTACTTTGACTTACTTAATAATATTACTTCATCATTTTCAAGTCAAATATTCCTGCCTTGCTAAAGGCTCATGTTGATGGAGATAAATTGCTGAACCGTTCAAATAGTTTCTTAACATTCTTACTTGGCAGACATGAGTAAGATCATACGAGATCATGTTAAACGAGATGATGGGCATCAAAAGTCTGAAGGTCTTTTCTTTTCCTTACTGTAAAAGAACTATAAATAGATATGTGTATTATGAGAAAGAAACATTTTGAAACATTTTAAATCAGCAAATTAGTAGAAGTGCAAGTTTTGTTCACCAAAACGGGAAAGTCTGTATTTCATGAGGGAGAGGGAAAGGGAGAGGGGAAGAGAAAGAGGAAGACAAAAATGAAGAAGAAAGAAGAATAGGAGGGAAGGAAAAAGGAAAGGAGGAGGAGGACTTGTACAAAGAGGAGGAGCGGGGAGATGACAAGGTGGGGAGGAGCAGGAGGAGTAGAAAATATCCTGGGAGTAATTTACAAAGAAACACACAACAAAAGAAAACACACAAACAAGTGAAAAGACCAAAGACTAGTAAAATCTGAGATAAGTCCTGATGTACGAAGAAGTACCCCATCATATATTGTTTAAATCACTTTTGAACCTTAAACCAATGTTAATTCACTTATTAACAAGGATAAAATATTCCTTCTCCATAGGAAAAATACGGTTTACTTTTAGTTTTAAGCATCAAGATTTAGTGTTAACGTAAAAGTTTAATTTAAGTGGAATCCCAAGAATTTTATCCAGGCATGAAGGAGTAACTTGGAGCTGATACATTCACTCAACTCCTCAGAGTGTCCTGTCCATGAGTTTATTAAATAGATAGCTTTGGTGGTTCTTTAAATGTATAGTTGATTAGATTGCCTTCCTTTTCCTTGTGGAAAATTATGGTCACCTAATCCACAGTGAGTCTAAAGGTAGAATCAAGAAGTACTTCTGGAGCCATTTTTTTGCAAATCAAGTATAGATTTTTTTCCACAAGCACTCTTATCAGACAAAACACATGAGAGAACATCAAGGCAGGAAATATAGGGAGAGCAGTATTTTAACTGGTTTAAATTGCCAATCATTCCCAATATTTTAAAAAGTCTTATAAATGAACATGCCAAGGTGGCTGGAGAAGAGAGGAAAGGACATCTTTCTCATTTGTTTCTTTGTTTATTGGTGCTTACAACTGAACCCAGCGCTGCACATTGCTAAATGGGTTCCATCACTGACTTGTACCTTCAGCCCCTAAAGAAATACTCTTTATTGGTTGCAATATAATCAAAGCAGTAAGTGAAGCACTTTTTTAAAGAATAATTTTATTTTAAAGACTATATAACAGAATAAAACTAATCAAAACAAACCAGTGTAAGAGATACAGGACTTGAAAGCTTTATGAAATCAACAGTAGTTACCATAATACCTTTTGATGTCTCCAAAAGACTGCAGATAACTTCAGACATAGTAAAAATCAAACAGAATAGAATAGAAACAATAAAAACAAAACAATGAATGTGATAAAGGACTTCAAAACAAGCCAATAGTAAATCTAAAATTGCTACCATAATATATCTTGCTATACTTAAAATAGCTTCTCTTGCCATGTGATTTAACATAATCAAACAAAACAAAAGAATAAAACCCAGCTCAACAAAACATTGGAAACAGTATAGGACCTCAAAACAAGACCATAGGGAATCAACAATGGCTACAACCCTCACAAGGAGATCCTCCTAGATGACACATTGCTTAGTGATACCCTCTGAACCTGTGATCAGACCACTGGCCCTAGACCTGCAGTGTTAGTGAAACACCAAAGCACCACAGGCATCCAATTGCCTTTCACCTCAGTAGCTGTCATCGCAACCTGTGTTTCTCCAGATAAGCTGGTCAATTACGGGACGGGAGAATTTGGCATTTCTCGTTTTCCAGCCCACGCACCAGAAGAGGCTGGGGTCTAGCTGTTCCCAGTCTGGTGATGGCCTGCACATGGCACTGGTTCCCAGGTGTGGCCATTGTTCTCTCTAACCCTTGTCTGCGAAGGGCCTTTTTAAGCAGTATGAATATGATCAAGTCATTGCTGTACACAGGAATGGCTGAAGGTTTTCTAGGAGGAGAGAAAGTTGGCATTCAGTATGACTTTTACTTTTCAAATTAAGAGATCTGCATGCTATGTTATTTATTTTTATTTGCTACCTTAAAATTAGCTGTTTAGCATGTATAGTATTTTGTAGGCTGTTTTCTCAAATGCTGGAGAAATGAGAGGGTTTCAAAAGAATACAAAGATAGTTAGGATTGACTTTAATAAATGATGATTCTGCTCTTGTCAACTTGAACCCTTCTAGTATAACAACTGACATTCCACAAATGTTTATTAAGCAAACACGAGATGCCAAGTATCAGCTATGCACCCCTATGTGCTGGGCTCTTTCTGGTGTAGAGGCACCATTATCATTATCCCATGGCAAAAGCATTGGGAGAAATGAGGCCTGGAAAAGTTAACTAACTTACTCAAGATCTCACAGTTTGTAAAGAGAAGGCCAGAGCCCTAAACCTTGCTGTTTGAAGTCAGATCTCCAGTGTTTCATTTGCTATGTGGCCATCAAGTAACAAGCTTTGGAATTTTATCAAGTCATCTGGAGCCAGGAAACAGAGAGCTGGATTTTGCCCATAAACTTCTCAGAATTATAACTGGGGCCAAGATAAGTATTTACTTTTCCTCAGTCAGGTTACTTACCTTCATTGCACCTCGGCTCCTTCACTTGTAAATTGGGACTAATAACAGCATCTACCTCATTGGGTCACCTGAGGATTAAACGCATTAACACATCAGAAGTACTTTAAAAATGCCACATTCACAATGACCATCATTATTAAATCTTGAGAATTACTTATTACATAGGATTGTGTCCTAGTGGATTTTCAGTTCTCTAGGAATGATTATCATTATTATTATTATTACTATTATTATTTTAAATTCTGCTTCTGATTTTGGAAGATGGTAAAACAATGTGGTACCAGCTATTGAGCACAAGAGATGGTCATAAGAAGAAAAATAAAATATATGCTATTGTATATCAGGGAAATTTCTAAAAGCTACCCTAGATTCATACACACACACACACACACACACACACACACACATACACACCACACACACACACACACATTCTGATAGTTGTCTCTAGCACAATCTCAGCACAATCAACCCAAGACACCAAAGACAGGAGGCAAAGTTAACACACTCAGAGATCCCCCTGTGACTCCTTCCCAGCCAATTCCTCCTGACCACCTATTTTTGTCTTAGCTGCACCTGTTCACAGGGCCATGGTTAGGCTATATTACCTTCCCCAGTTACACTCCAACCTAGCCTCTGCCACACTTGGACTGTTGGGGCACAATTATAATGTAAGAAAACATTTATAAGATAGAATAAGCTTATAGATATTTCATGATCAATTAGAAGTGTCTGACCAAGTTTCTGCTCTGCTGTTTCTGCTGAATTCAATTGACCTTGATGGTGTCTACAGCCCAGCTGCGGACCTCTGATGAGCACTGAGTCAGAGTACCTGTCTGTACCTTAAGGCCCCTGGGCTAATTTAAGGGCCCCCTCCATTATGGTAATACCCTTAACTGTGCTCTTTCTGTAAGGGCCCTCTCCCCAAGAACATTTCTATATTATGGTAATGCCCTTAACTGTGCTCATCCTATAAGGGCCCCCCTCCTTGTTCCTGGAGTGTTTCTATTGTCTCAAGACTAGCCTGCCTGTCAATATATGACTCAATGTATGTAACCAAGTATGTAACATTTTGTCACTTGTTTTGTACCTTCCACTTCTAAATTCTATATGAACAAAACTTTCTAAATTCAGGGCTGTTGCTTTTGAGGACTTATCCTACAACAGTCCACTGGTGTGAAGATCTGAGAGTCCGCTGGTGTAAAGATTAAATGCTGCCTTCTTATCTACTCAGTGCAAAGAATCTCCCTTTCAGTTTGTTTTGGTTTGGCTTGGTTTGGGAATTTTCCCACAACAGGACCTTTTCAGACTTTTGTTAGGTACCAGTGCTCAAGTTTGTTATTCCTGCCAATGTTGGTGCTCAAAATCATACCAGGTCTCTGAATTCTAAATACAGTCAGCTTACAAACAATTCTTACAGACATTTTAGCAGCAGCGAGTGGTAAGGAAGACAAGCATATCAATTCTAGCAGGGAGCTGTGTGAGAGGAGGGATGAGTGGCTAACAGTTACAAAGCTAAGGACCGTGCAGCACCTATAGAGTCACTGGGACCCACACCCATTGGAAATGACCTCTGAGGACAGGGCCTCTTCTTACTTCATTTTGTACATTTCTTCTTTCATTTTTCATTTTTTAAAATCTGTGTGATAAGCTTCACTATATAAAATTTTAAAATAAAACTGTGTTGGAAGACTCTTCTTTCCTATGATTGGGGAATGAGGAAAGATAGACTCATAAATGTACTTATTATAGGTGGGTGGAGTGATAACAGCACTTCTAATATTTGTTTTTGAATAATGTTCCAGACCTTCACCTGGTCAACACCTTGATGAGGACACTACATTCCTTTTATCACTTCCAGAAGCAATTTTGTAAAATTTGATAATTCTAGGCTTTGATAAGAACAAATAAAATCAATAAAGACATTTTTCAGTTAGACAACAGCTGAGGGAGTTCATGATCACCAAACCTGCCTCACAGGAAGACTGAAGAGAATTCTTCAAGATAAAAGAAAAGATGCTAAATAAAATCATGAAAATATATCAAAGTACAAAACTCGCTGGCAACAAGTACACAGTAAAATCCCAAACACTCTAATACGGAAGTGGTAGTGTATAAATTATTTATATATTTTGTATGAACATTAAATGACAAAACCATTAAAATAATAGTACTTATAATTTTAAAGAGATACATAATATAAAATAATTACAAATCATGATGTCAAAAACATGAAATGTGGAAAGGCAGAATGAAAAGTGCATAGTTTTGTATGTAAGAGAAGTTGTATTCCTCTTAGCTTCAAGAAGACTAGTTCTACTGTATGATGTTGTAGGCAAACATTAAAGTACCCATAATATTAAAACATATAGTACATACACAGAAAATGTAACGAATCAAGGTATACTACTATAGAAAACTATCAAGATATACTACTGTAGTAACTCCTTGTATCTCAATAACTACCTAGAATGTAAATGTATTACATTCTTGAGTCAAAAGATATACTGCTTATCAGAGACTTTCTTCACTTTTAAGAAGACATGCAGATTAAAAATGAAGGGGTGAAAAAAGATATTTCATACATTTGGAAACAGACGAAGAATAGTTATATTACATGAAATAGATTATAAGTCAAAAGCTGTGAAGAAAGACATTATTTACAAAGTGTGATCAAATTGTATGGTGAATGGTTACATTATTTATAAAAATGTACAGTAAAAGACACATGCTCATGAATCCCCTTCAAAATACTCCCCCTTGCTTACAACACAATTTCCCCATTGTTCTTGCCACTTTCTGAAGCAGCCCTGAAAGTCCTCTACCATCAGTGTCTTTAGATGTGATATAAACAAATACACTGAATGCTGCTGCTGAGTGTCTGCCGATGGAAAGGCAGAATCACGAACACTGTGTGGGTCTTCATCCACCTTATTTAGCACTGTGCAACTTCTGGTTTTTCATCAAAGTCACAATGACCACAAAAGTAAACATTTTGAATCAATTCAGGAACTCAAGGTAGCCATAAACTGTAAGTAAAGATATTCATAAAAAATGACTTCCAAAATTTCTTCAGAAAGTGGCAAGAATAGCCGGACGTGGTGGCACATGCCTTTAATTCCAGCACTCGGGAGGCTGAGGTAGGAGGAGCGTTGTGGATTCCAGGCCAGCTTGGACTACAACGTGAGCAAGGCCAGCCTGAGCTACATAGTGCAACCCTGCCTCAAAAAACTAGGACCGGGAGGTTGGCTCAGTGGCTTAAGCACCTGTCTGGCAGATGTGAGGTTGTGAGTTTGAACCCTGGTGCCACACACACACACACACACACACACACAAAAGAAAAAAAAAAAGAAAGAAAGAAAAGAAAAGAAAATGGCAAGAATGGTGGGATAAGTGTGTTCTGACCAAGGGAGAGCATTTTAGGGGGGAATTGATGATCATGTGTCTTTTAGTGTACTAAGCTTAAGAATCTTTAAACATTCACTATATCTGTTGCCCATAGCACATAACATATTGATCAATGCCAGATCACATATATGACAATGATTCTATAAGATTATAACAAAGTCAAAAATATCCTATTGACTTAGTAGCTGTCATACCACTATAGTATAACCCTTTACTCACAGGTTTGCAGTGATGCCGGTGTAACCAAATCTACCACGCTGCCACTCATGAAAAAGTAGACACAAACAACTGCACAGAATAACAATTGCATAATTGTTAAAATGACAATATTTATTTTCTGTACTATAGTTTTTATCATTTTGGAATTCTACTCATGAAAATATAATTTACTGGAAAACAATATGTCATGTTATACCAACAGTAGCCCCACACATCTCATGTTTACCATGTCCATTGATTGAGGATATGATTAGTGATTGAACTCCAACATCCATATTCATGTAATTACATTCTATATTGTTTGAACAATGATGAGATCACCCAGTGATACATTTCTCAGGATGGGTGCCTCTTGTTAATGTGTGCATGACAATAATGACAAGATAGTAGATTCACCAAGAGGAAATAACAACTGTAAGTGTCCATGCACCCAACATCAGAGCATGTAAAAATAAAGCAAATATGAATAAATTTTCAAGGAGAAATCTGACTACAATATGATAATAGTTGGAGATTTCAACACCCCACTCTTAGTGATAGATAGATCATTCAAACAGACAGTAACACTGGATGTAAACTATGCATCAGATGGACATACGAGGCATTCAGAACATTCCGTTCAACAGCAACAGAACACATATTCTGCAGAAGGTAACACAGAGCACTCTGCAGGGTAGGTTTTAGGGTAGATCATAAAGGAATTCTTACTAAATAAAAGAATATTGAAATCGTATCAAATATCTCAAAGTGGGAGAACTTGAGAAAATCCACAAATACATGGAAATTAAATTACATACTCCCAAACAACCAATGAATCAGAGAAATAATTTAAAAAATACCTTGTAGCAAATAAAAAATGAAACTTCAACATATCAAAATGTATGAATGTAGCAACACAGTTCTGAGAAATTTGTAGCAATAAGTATTTACATAAAAAGGCATCAAACAAAGAATCTAATATTACATATCAAGGAAATAGAAATTGAGAGTAAATTTAGTGCAAAATTAGTAGAAGAAAGTAAGCAATGAAGATGGAGGGAGAAATGAGTGAAAAAGAAAGCAGAAAAACTCAATGAGTTTTTCAACTCAGAGTTGATTTTTTGGAAAGATAAAAAATTGGCTTATCTTTAACAAGTAAGAAGAGATGATATAAGTAAATAAAATCAGAAACTGGGGAAAGAGACATTACAAATAATGCTGCAGAAATACAAGGAAACATAAAAGAACAATGAATAATTACACAGTCATAAATTGGGTAATCTGGAAGATTACCCAATTACCACACTGAATAGTGAAGACATAGCAAATTTGAATACACCAATGATGGAAGAGATTGAATGAGTAATAAAAAAGCATCCCACCAAAGAGAAGCCCTGAACCTGATGACTTCACTGCTGAATTGTACCAAACATTTAAAGAAGTTACTGTTCTTAGCAAACTATGGGTAGAAGTAACGTGCTGTATGCAGAACAACAAAGGTTTTATTTGGCAAACACACGGTTAATATACTGAACAGAAAAGAATTGACAGATTTTCTTCTAAGATCAAGAAAAAGGCAAAGATGCCCAATCTTATACCTGTAATTAATAAAGTATTGGAAATTCCAGTCTGAACACTGGGCCAAGATAAATAAATAAACGAATGTCATTTGAATCACAAAAAGGAAATTAAAATGTTTTTGTTATCAGGAAGCAATATGGACTGCCCTCTGGGGTCCTGATATCAGGGCCTTGGAGGAGGACGAGAAGGACCCCTCGCAGGACCCCCGCCCGGCCCGCGCGGCACCGGCGCGCGGGCTTGGAATCGAGCACAAACACTAAACACCCCCCACCCCAAGCAACCTGCTGTTTCGGAGGTCTGGCTGGATCAATAGCAACCAAGGAACACCAACCAACTTTTGTTTTGTAGATTTGGCCAGGCCTCTGGGCAGCAACCCAAGCATCTCTTTATAACAGGCAATGTAGCAAGTATGGGGGATTCTCTTCTGTCTTGTCTTTAATTATTAATAAAATATAAAAAAAAATGTTTTTGTTAATGACCAAAACTTATGCATGGGAAAATTCTATAGACTACACACATGCACACGCACACACATACACACACACACACGCGTGCACATGCACCCCTTAGAATAAATAAATAAATAAGTAAATTTAATAAAGTTTGGATATAGGGGAAATAAATGTAACTCCCAACCTGTTAGATGACTGATACGCCGAGCTCACGTTTGCCAAAACCAAAGAGTGAATTCTGAGAACAACAAAGGTTAAAAGTAGGAAATTTTATTGAAGTGGTAGAAATATAGCTCCTGAGAGATAAGAAAGGACCTGGAAAAAAGGGTTGTTGTGGACCCCAATTTACACAGGATGTTTTGTAGAGCAAAATCAAGAGGTGGGAGGAAAATCATGAGGTGGGTACAAAATCACAAGGTAGGCACAACACAGGACAAAACGATGATCAGTCAATATTACAAGTTTAGCCACTTAGGTAATATTGATCAAATAGAGAAGCAGGTCACATAGCAAATACACGGAAAGAACAAGGGTCTTTTAGGAAGAGATAAATCAGGGGATTCTGGCCACCCACCAGGGTGGCTAATGTTAATGTTAATGTTAATGTCATTGTCAATGTTAGTGTTAATGTTTCTGTCTCAGGGAGACACTTAGGCGTGGTCATTCTATCTTTATCTTGAGGTCTGACCTCCAACAAATATGCCTCCAGCCACAGTTGTAATGTGTCTACATCCTCTGTATTGACTCCCTCAAGGGCCTAGCCCTATCTGACTGCCTAAAATATTTCTACATAATTTAGCTGTCTATTATATTTTCCCCTCCGAAGAGGTACCCCTGACTACCATCAAGGGGAAAAGGGAAATGACTGTTCTGGTTCCTTCTGGCTGAAGGGAGTCATAGTTATAATTGGCATCTAGAGATCCTCTACAGAGAGTCTATCTGAAGGCCCTCAATAGATGCCAGGTGTTCTTGTCTTCGTTAGGCATATAGCTCTAAGTCTAGAGGAGATGAGGCCAAAGAAACAGGTAACTGTGCATGGGCCAAATAATAAAATCAAGAAGAGTACTATGAATGTAACTAACAAATGTTTCCAACAGGAAGAGCCAATAATAGCCTCCGGTAAACAGGGGAAGGAGAAGGTCCAGGGAATTTCAGAATCTGACATGCTATTAGCCTATTGTTTAATATCTTGAATAGCCACTGAGATATTAGCAGAAGGATCAGGAATGTACAAACAACACTCAGTTTTTACAATTACACAAGTACCTCCCTGTGCTGCTAGTAGAATGTCAAATGCCATCTGATTTTGGAGGACAGCTTACCTCATTGATTTTACTTCTTCATTTAGGAGAGAAAGACCAGTTGAGGTGCCATTTAAGGCCTGTTGAGTATAGTTAGTCAAGGCCTCGATATACTGCATTACATCCTCTAATCCTAAGGGAGGAACAAAGATAAAAGCTAAATGATCATACTGGTGAAACACACCTCCAGGCCATCGATGTCATAGATTGGATAAGTTTGCAGGTTGGCCAATATTTTTGACACTTCTCCTTTGTAACCCCTCAAGTCCCAGCATCTATCCAGGGGGTAGCCAGGACCACAAATTGGTCCAGCAGAACCCATGAGTGCCATTTGGGGTTTCCCATCTATTCCAGGATGATTAAACCAGTCTTTAGTAAACCACACTTTGACTTGTAAAGTTATGATGTGTATACGTTGTTGAGGGGGGAGGTATTTATCCCAAGCATTTAGTAGAGTTAGGCCAATGAGAAAAAGAGTAATTTATTTGTTTTACCAACATAAGGGGTCCTTTCTACTATGTTGTCCTATAGTTGGAGTTAACCATGTATAATCATCCCATATCTGAAAGTAGCCATCTTTATATCTATGATGGTTAGCTCTCATGATAGGACACTTAATCTCATTTATTAGAAGCTCTACTAGAGAGTCCATAGACAGGCTTTAGTGGCATTTTTAGAAAAAAATTCTTTTATGTCCAAGATCCTTAAGAGTTTAGTTTATAAGAAACTCAATCACCTTGTAATGGTGGGCTAAACTATGAACCACTGAACTATTTTGTCAAATGGAACCTTTAATCCTAGTTTTTTGAGGAATCTCCACACTGATTTCCACTGTGCTTGTATTAGTCTACACTTCCACCACAGTGGAGAAGAGTTCCTTGTTCTTCCCAGCCCCACCAGAATTTGTTATCAGTTGATTTCTTGATGACAGTCATCTTTTCTGGGGTGAGATGGAATCTCAGAGTTGTTTTAATTTGCATCTCTCAAATGACCAAACATGTTGAACACTGTTTTATGTATTTATATGTAATCTGTATTTCTTCACCTGAGAAGTGTAAGTGTATATTCATCTCAGATGCTCATTTTTGGATTGGGTCTTTGAATTTTGGAGTCCTGATTTTTTTCAATTCTTCATATGCTCTACATAGAAGTCCTTTGTCTGAGGGGCAGTTGGCTAAAAATCTTTCCCATTCTGTAGGTAATCTTTTTACTCTGATGGTGATTTCTTTTTAGGTGTAAAAACTTTTTAATAAGATGAGATTCCTGTTGTTGATTCTTTGAAGTATTTCCCAAGCAGCTCGGTTTTTGTTCATGAACTCTCTGCCTAACCCTAGGTCCTCAAGATTTCTACCTACTCTCTCTTCCTGTAGATTTAGTGTTTCTGTTTTAATATTTAGATCTTTGATCCATTTTAACATTAGTTTAGTGCATGGTGATAGACATGAGTCTAGTTTTAGTCTTCAGGATGCGGAAAGCCAGTTTTTCCTGCACCATTTATTAAAGAGACTTTCCTTCAGTGTATATATTTGGCCCATTTGTCAAAGGTAAGATGGCTAAGTGTCTTTGTGGCTGTGTCTGCATCTTCTAATCTGTTCCACTGATTCTCAGGTTTGTTTCTTTTGCCAGTACCATGCTGATTTAATCACAGTAGCTTTGTAGCATAATTTAAACTCAGGGATTGTGATGCCTCCTGCCTTGCCTTTGTTGCCCAGGAATGCTTTTGCTATCCTAGGTGTATTCTACTTCCAAATGAATTTTAGAAAGTTTTCTCTAGATCTGTGAGGTATGATAATGGATTTTGACTGGGATTACATTAAATCTATGTAACAGTTTTGGGAGTATGGCCAGCTTCACTATGTTTGCTCTTCTTATCCAAGAACAAGAGATATCTTTCCATTTTCTGATAGGCTCTTTGATCTCCTTTTTCAGAGCACTGAAATGTTCAATATATAGATCTTTTACTTCCTCTGTTAGATTGATTCCTAAGTATCTCATTTTTTTGGATGTTATTGTGAAAGGTATAGTTTCCCTAATTTCTCTCTCAGTGAGTTTGTTGTTTGTATATGGGAATATTACTGATTTTTTGAGTGTTGACTTTGTATCCAGGTATGCTACTGAATTTGGTTATTAATTTTAGAAGTCTTTTGGTGGAGTTTTTGAAGTTTTCTATGTAAAGTATCTTGTCATCTGCAAATAATGATAATTTAACTTCTGCCTTTCCTATCTTTTTCCTTTTATTTCTGTCTAATTGCTCTGGCTAATATTTTCAGAACTATATTGGTTTATTTTTTAATGGCACTGGGGATCGAACTCACAACCTCGCACCTGACAGACAGGCACTTAAGCCACTGAGCCAAACTCCCGACCCTTCAGAACTATATTGAATAGGAGTGGTGATAGTGCACATCTTTGTCTTGTTGCTGATTTTAGATTGAAAGCTTTCAGTTTTTGTCCATTTAGTATCCTGTTGGATATTGGTTTGTTATAGACGGTTTTAATCAGATTGAGGTAAAGACACTTTATTCTGATTTTCTGTAGGGTTTTTGTCATGAATGAGTGTTGGATTTTATAAAAAAGCTTTTATCCATCTATTGAGATGATCATGTGATTTTTGTCTTTGGCTCTGTTGATATGGTGTATTACATTTATTAATTTGCATATGTTGAACCATTCCTGCATTCCTGGGATGAATCTCACTTAGTCATGGTATATAATCTTCTTGATGATTTAATGCATTCCATTTGCCAGTATTTTATTGAGAATGTTTGCTTCGATCTTCATTAGGGAGATTGGCCTCTAGTTCTCCTTTTTGATTGGGTCTCTCTCTGATTTTGGTATCAGGGTAATACTTAGAGCCAGGAATGAGTTAAGGAGCATTGCTTCACTTTGAATTTCACTAAAGAGTTTGAGGAGTATTGGCTTTAAATCTTCTTTAAATTTCTTATAGAATTCAGCTGTGAATCCATCAGGACATGGGCTTTTCTTTTTTGGTAAGTTTTTAATTATGTTTTCAATTTCATTTACTGATATTGGATTAGTCAAAATTTGTATATCTTCTTGATTCAGCTTTGGTAATTCATGCATTTCTAAGAATCTGTCCATTTCTTCTGTGTTTTCATACCATGCAAGTAAAGATTATTGAAGTAGGTATTGATGATCGTCTATATTTCCACAGGACCTGTGGTGATTTCACCATTTTCATTCCACATTTCGTTGTTTGAGTTCTTTGTTTCGTTGTTTCTTTTTTTTTTTTCTTATAAGGTGGGCTACAATTTATCAATTTTATTTATTTTTTCAAAGAACCAGCTCTTCAATTCATTAATTCTTTGTATTGTTTTCTTTGTCTCAATTGTGTTAATTTCTGCCCTGAGTTTTATAATCTCCTCCCTATATGGGCTTTGTGCCTGACTTGCTCTTCTTTTACTAAAAACTTGAGGTACAGCGTTAGGTTACTTGTGCGCATTTTCTTATCCTGATGTGAGAATTTACTACTATACATTTACCTCTTAGGACTGCTTTCATTGTGGACTCACAGGTTCCAGTAAGTTGTATTTGCATTTTCATTTGATTGTAGATATTGTTTAATTTTTTCTTTAATTTCATGTATGGCCCATGATTGGGTTGGTTTTTCAGGAGAGTGTTACTTAATTTCCATGTGTTGATGAAGTTTTTGTGGTTTCTTTTGTCATTAATTTCCAATTTCATTTCACTATCTTGAGTTAATATGCAGGGTATATTTTTCAGTTCCTTTGTATTTACTTAAGCATATTCTATGGACCAGTATATGGTCTATTTTAGAGAACATCCTTTGTGTAGCTGAGAAGAATGTGTATTCTGGTGTTGTTGGGTGGAACACTCTGTACATGTCTACTAAGTCCATTTGTTCACAAGTTTGCTTCAGTTCTCTTATTTCTTTCCTGGTTCTTTGTCTAGTTGATCTATCTCTTTGTGATAATGGAGTGTTAAGGTTCCCTGTTATAACTGTATTATTGTTTATTTGATTTTTGTTATCTTGATAAGTATTTGTCTTATATAGTTTAGTGCTCCCATGTTGGTGCATATATATTTATGATTATTATCATTTTCTCTTGAACTTTTACCCTAACAAGTATGTAGTGATCTTCTTTATCTCTTTTGATCATTCTTAGTTTGAAGTTCACATTGTCTGCAAACAGAATATCTACCCCTGCTTTTGTCTGGGTTCCTGTTGCATACAGTATTGTTTTCCACCCTTTGACTTTTAGTCTATGAATTTCTTTTTGGGTTAAATGTGTTTCTTGTATACGACCTATTGTTGGATCTTGTTTCTTGATCCATTCTCCCAGTCTGTTTCTTTTGATTGGTGATTTGAGGTCATTTACTTTGATGGTAATAACTGATATATATTGGCTTATCTTCAGCATGTTATTTTTGGTTTTGGTTCCCTACTTTTACCCTCTGTTTAATGGCTTACCCTGGTTGATGGTTTCTTTCTGTTGTTGTTCTTGAAATTCTTGTCATTTTTTTTATCTCTGTCTAGAATATCTTTCAGTACCCTTTGTAGGGTTGCCTTGCTAGTCATGAATTTCTCCAGTTGTTCTTTGTCATGGAAGTACCTTATCTCTCCATTAATTTTGAAAGATAGTTTTGCAGGGTACAACAATCTGGATTAGAAGGTTTTTTTAGCACTTGAAATACTTCACTCCAAGCTCTTCTTGACTTGAGGATTTGTATTGAGAAGTCTACCATGATTGTGATGATATGTCCTTTATAGTTGATCTGTTTCTTTTCCTAACAGCCTTTAATATTGTGTTCTTGGGCTGAATTTCAGAGATCTTGACTACTAGATGTCTGGGTGTAGTTTTATTTTGGCTATGGCTAATTGAAATTCTATGTTTCACTTATCTGTATGTCACATTCTTTCCTATGCTTGGGAAGTGTTCTTCTTTTACTTCTGTAAATAGTTTTTCTTTTTCTATATCATTTGTGGTGACTCCTGCTTTTTCATTGACACCCGTTATTCTTATATTATTTTCTTTGTGTTGTCTTTCAGCTATTGAATTGTTATTTCCTGATGTTTTGTTGTTTTCAAAGAGCTTCCATTAGCTCTTGAAGACCTGTTGGAATTTAGCAAGTGGGGTGATTTCTTTTAGTAAAGCATCTGTTTTTCTATTGAAGGGAAAATCATTAATGAGAAAAGGGCACCAATAAAGCATTTCAAGTGGGCTGAACCTATGATTTGAAGTGTATTTCTTAGTTTGATAGAAGACAAAGATAGTAAGTGAGGCCACTTTTATGTGAGTTTCCCAAGACATTTTACAAAGATGTTTCTTTAGAGTCTCATTCATTTTTTTCTATTTTTCCTGATAATTGTGGCCTCCTTGCTAAATTCCAGCAGCTCTTTAAGGACTAATGGAAGCTCAACTGAAAGAAGAAAGAAACCCCATGTTCCACCTCAGGAATATAGTAACGGTAAATTCTTTTCCTTCATCACCTCCGTCCCTAGGACCAACTTATCACTCTGTAAGCTCTTTTGCAGTACAAATCTGGGGATAATTTGTGAGACCAAAACCTTTGCCACTTCTTGTGCTTTTACTGTTCTACAAGGAAAGGCCTCAACCCAGTTTGTGAAAGTATTTACCCAAACTAGCAGGTATTGGAGCCCCTTATTCTTTGGCATATGAGTAAAATCAAGCTGCCAATCTTCTCCAGGGTATTTACATGTCTTTGTGTACCTGGAGAGTCTATGGTCCACTTAAGAGAGTTGTTCTTTTGACAGAGCTTGCATGTTTTAAATATCTGTTATATTGTCTGAAAAATCCCTTTTCTATGAATAACTTTGAGCCCTTTTGGTGAGTCTTGCCTCTCCCCATTTGAAAGTTTTGATGCAAAGACTTAATAATTTTCCTTTGACTAGCACCAGGAAAGAGCAATTTACTATTGTATGATTGTAACTACCCTGATAGAGAACTGACCTCTATGGGAGAGAGTTCATTGGATTTCTAACTGAGACTATTTGGATCAAGTATGATCAAGGGAGTCTTCCTAGATTGGAAGAGGGGGAGTTAACATTTTTTTTACAGCTGCATCAGCCAGTTGATTACCTTGAGATACTTCATGAACTCCTTTTTGATTCCACTACAATAAATTACTGCTACTTTGGAGGGTATATAGACAGATGATACAAGTTTATCTATCTCATGGTACTTTATGGAAGTGTCATTAGTTGTCAGGTAATTTCTTTCCTTCCATACAGTTGTGTGGGTATGACAGTAGGAAAACATACTTTGAATCAGTATAAATATTGACTTTTTGTCCTTTACTGAGTTGTATAACCCTGCTCAGAGCTATGAGTTCTGCTAGCTGGACACTAGTCCCAGGGGAAAGTGAGGAACTTTCAAGCATCTGATATAGTCACTGTGGCCTGTCCTGCCTTTCTTGTCCCATTTTCCATGAAGGAACTGTCATAACAGAAGAGGGGGGTTAAATCAGAGTTAGTAAGGGGTATGGCTAATGAGTCTTCTTTGGCTGCATATATATGGTGAGTTACCTTTTCACAGTCATGTCTCTCAGCCTCAATTTCCTCCTTTTCTGGTAAAAAGGTGGCAGGGTTTAAGGTGGAACATGTCTTTATTTGAAAGGCTGGTACTTCTAAAAGTAGAGCCTGGTGTTTAAGAAGTCAATTGTCAGATCCTTATAGGCTCCCTTTGGAAGAAAGAAGCCCTGTCACATAGTGAGGTGTATATACAAGCCTAAGGTGAGCTTGGGTGCCTCTGGAATGAGGAGAGCTATAGCAACCACAGCTCTAAGGCACAGAGGCCATTCTTTTGCTACAGTGTCTAACTCACAACTCAGATACTCCACAGTGTGTTAAATAGGTCCTCGTTCTTGTGTAAGCACTCCCAAAGCCATACCCTACCTTTCATCAACATATAAATTGAAATAGAGTTCTGTCAGTAGTCTCAATGCTGGGACATTCAGAAGTGCTTGTTTAAGCTTCTAGAATGGAGTTTGGGATTCAGGTTTCCATGTTAAAATATTAATAACTGCCTTTTGGACTTCCTTTTTAGCTAATAGAGGGGTTGTGTAGTCTCACCATACCATACTATCCAAAGGTGAAAAAAGCCTGTAATTAGGAATTCCATTAACTGTTTTAGGGTCTTAGGCTGTGGGAAGGAAAGTATTGGTTTAATTCTGTCTTCCCCAGCCTTTGGGTTCCCTCAGATATGATAAGGACATGGTGTTTTACCTCATTTGCAAAGTTGTTACTTAAACATAGAGACCTCAAAACCTCTGTCAGCTAGAAAATTTAGCAGAGCACAGGAGACTTGGCTAGAGAGCTCCTCTGAGGAGATACATAACAGTATATCATCCATATATTGCAGGACTGTGAGTTAGGAAAATTCCAGACACGCCAAGTTGTGGAAAAGCACTTAACCAAAAAGATGAGGACTGTCTTTGAACCCCTAAGGAAGCACAGTCCAAGTCAGTTGAGAGACCTGATCATGAGGGTTTTCAAAGGCAAAAAAAAACTGGCAATCTGTATGCAAAGGAATAAAAGAGAAAGCATCTTTTAAATCTAACACTGAAAACTAACCAGCATCTTCTGGGATCTGAGAAAAGAGAATGTGTGGGTTAGGTTCCACTTGTGGGTTGACACTGCTACCTCATTTACCAATCTAAGATCCTGTAGCAACTGCCATTCTCCATTGAATTTTTGAAGTAGCAGAATTGGAGTATTGCAGAAGTTGTTACAGAGCTTAACTAAACCTTGTGCCTTAAGTTCTTGATTATTAGTAATAGTCCTCTTTTTACTTTAGGCCTTGCTGGATATTGTCTCTGGTAAGAAAAAATGGTAAGATCCTTGAGATGTATTTTTTTTTAATTTTAAAGATAGTAAAATCCAACAAAACATAACAGAATGAAGTCAATCAAAACAAAGCAGTAGAACTGGTACAGAACTTCTAAGAAAGATACTATGAAAAGAATAGATTCTATAGTATATCTTGTTATTTTCAGAATAGTTGACCTTTCCAACAGGTATAGTAAAATCAAACCAAAAAAAAAACAAAGAAAACAAAACAAAACGAAAAAACACATTAAAACTGATATAAACAGAGTACAAAATAAGGCCAAAAAAATTAATCAGAATAAAGCAAAACAATGAGAACAACATTAGGACTCGGAGACAAGATAGAAGAGAATCCCCCATTTTTGCTACATTGTGTACTGTCATCTTCCAAAGAGATGCTCAGGCTACCAGCCCCAGGCCTACAAAACGAACAAAACTATACTAGCATTTAGTTGTTTTATGTACCTTAGTTGCTATCAATGTAGTCAGACCTCAGAATGAGCAGGTTGCTTTATGGGGGGAGGGGAGCTTTGTCCTTGATTCTTAGCCCGCATGCCAGTAGGTGTACGGAGGATGCATGTTTCTCTTCCTGGGGTCCATGCCGGTCTTGCAGGCCCCTGGAAGGCAGTCTCACTTGTGTCCTGGTTGGAAGCACTCAGTCCTGACTGAGCGGGCTCCCAAGAAGCCCTCCTGGGGTCCACGGTGCTCATGCAGGCCCCCGGAAGGCAGTCTCCCTTGTGTCCTGGTTGGAGGTGCTCAGGCCTGGTGGGTGGGCTCCCAAGAAGCCCATTTCTTTCTCCTCCTGGGGTCCACAGTGCTTGCACAGTCCTTGAGACATATTTGGGGTAACTCTTCTTGCTCTTCCTATTCTACCTTTAGTTTCCCATACCTCAGTATTTATTTCTGTCTCCACAGGGGAAGGCAGCATACCTGACCTGGATGAATGAATATTATAGCATTTAAACAAGATAAGATATCTTTTCCTAAGAGAAAAACTGGACTTCCAGGCATAATTAGAAAGAATAACTGAAGAGAAAGTCATCTCAGTTATAAACTCAGGGTTGTTAGAAATAGAGTTACCTCTTCTTCAGTGAACCATTTTACTGAAGTATGGTGGTGGGAAGCAAGGTCATATTTGAAATGAAGGACTAGGAGACACATACTAGGGTCCAGCAATAGGCTGGTTTCTTTTCCTTTTATAATCATGATTACGTGGGGCTCCTTGGTGGAGATGACAGTCTGGCTAAAGGGAGAAGACAGTGTTTTGAGGCTTTTCGGTCTTGCTGGACCAACTGGTAGGATAGATCTGATCCCTAGGACTTTCAATTCAGGGTGCCGTTGTACTTTTCAATCAGGGCATGACTCAGGGGACCTCTTGTTGTGGTGACTTTTATCACATTCCCTTTTAAATTGGCCTGGCTTTCCACAGTGGTAGCAGGTGAGTTTAGTCATCAAATTCCTTTTGAAACCCTGGGAATCAGACTGAGAGTCATTCCTTTTAAGGCCACAACAAAGGCAGCCATTTTTTCTTGGTCTCTCTTTTCTCCCCTTGCCCTCCTCCTGGTCTTGATTATAAGATACCGAGGAGGTAATTCTCATTAAACTATCAAATAAGCTATCTGCAACAGCCATCTTTTATAGTTTAAGAGCAAAAGCTATCTTTTTCAGCTTTTTTCTAGTATCTGAGACTGACTGGGTAATAAATTTGTCTTTAAGAATGATCTGTCCTTCTGCTGAATCTTGAGGCAGGGATTTTTATCAATGTCCTTATACTGAATCAGAAGATAGGGATGTTTTATCAATGCCTCTTGTAAATAATCTAAGAAGGCAGAGGTGTTCTCGTATTTATCCTGATGAATAGTAGACAATTTAAAATAATTGAAGGACTTAGTTCTCATCCTAGTTAGACCTCCAAGAATATGTGTCTGAAAATGTCTCCTGTTGCAATCTTCTGTCTGCTTGGTAGGCCAGTAGGGATCTTGTGTAGGGACTACTTGGTCTCTAGTAGGAACTGGCTATTCCCTGGGGTGCCTGTCTTCTGGACTTCTAAAATTAACAATATGGTATTCATCTCCAAAGGTAATAGCAACTTATAATGCTGCTTATCTCTCATTATGTCAATGTTTGATTTAAGAATAACATTGCATATTTCCAGTCTAGTTCATAGGCCTGAGTAAGCATTCTAACAACCTCAGTGTACTTAACAGAGTTGTCTGAAAATTGTCCTACCTCTTGTTTGATCCATTTGAGGTCACTGACAGAAAAGGACACATAGACATCAGCAGTGCTGAATTCTCCATTTACCACCTGTAAGGAATACTGCCCTTGAGGAGCTTGGACCAAATCAAATAGGGATGAATACAGCCCAGTAAAGCTTCAAGTATGGCTGGTTTAGAAACTTTTCCTTAGGGTTCAAAGAGCAAGGGAGGAGAACCTCAGACTCACTAATGGTAGATGCATATTATTGTGCATTAAGGACCTGAGGTGTTTGGTTATCCTGTGGCTTACATTTACATTTAGAGCATAAGTAAGGATTATTTTTTAATGTAAAGAAAGTCTAAAAATAAGGTAATTATGACATTTTCCCTCTCTCTCACTGTGCAATTCTGGTTGTGATGTAGTATCATAACCAATGCTTCCCTCTGTATTCCATTTTGCCTCTAGTGGGTAGACAGGATATGTATGGTTGCATAAAACATTAAATAGTTCTTTCTCAATTTATGAGGGTCAAACAATTTCCAGTGCTTAAGAACACATTCCAAAGAGTGAGAGAATTCACCACTGATTTCCCAACCTGCCACACAAAAGACTAGATAGCTGCTCCTTTCAGTATCCTGTTAAAGCATTCCCTGAGGGGACTTGTTCTAGAGCAGGTGGCTGCTATCTGGATAGTGACCAGAAGCTAGGTCAGGTTGAACTAACTATACTTATGGACTTGCACACCTGTCTTCTCCAGGAATTAATATCCCTAATTCCAGTATGTTGTTTTAAAAGCACAAGCTATAATTTATTCCAGCTGTAGCAGAAATATTTAAAGAAGGAAGCATTGCTAGCAAAATGAAACCAATAATTAACAGACCTGAAAAACTGCTTTTTAATTCTTTGGAAGAGAGTGAGAGAAAAAAAAAAGGACAAATTGGAAGTGGTTGGAGCACCGCCCAGCATGTCAAAGGTATCACCTCTAGAGACAGAGGCAAGTAAAAGCTCAGAAAAATCTTTTCCTGGGCCCTAGGGCAAAGAAGTTCTCTAGACATTTGTGCTGTCTACCTAATCACCCAGGCAATCCTTAGAAACAAGATAAGTTTAAATTTTACTCAAATTCACTCTAAAATTTCTGTCTCTATATCTGCAACACACTTACGAAACTCACAGGATAAAACCTATACCCATCATTCAGCAACCACAATTTACACATTATAGAAGGTACTTCCCTGACTTTGACATTAGCAAAGGCTCATTTTTTTTATTTTAAGGAGAATAAAACAAAACAAAACAGAACAAATCAGATCAGAATAAAACAATACAAACAACACAGGGCTTCAAAACAAGACAACAGGAAATCAACAGTGGTTACCATAAAGTCTCTTGTTTTCTTCGAGATAGTTGTTCATTCCTTCATGCACTATAAATTCAAACAAAACAGAATAGTATAAAACCAGTCAAAACAAGATAATGAAAGCATTACAGGCCTTCCAAACCAGACAATCGGAAATCAACAATGGCTACCATAATGTCTCTTATTCTCTTCAAAATAGCTGTCCATACCCTCACACATATGGAAATTGAATAATAGAAAACAGACTAAAGCCAATCAAAACAAAGGCTAAAAGTGTTGTAGGACTTCAAAACAAGATAATAGGAAATCAGCAATGGTTACCATAATGTCTCATTTACTTCAAAATAGTGTTTGTATTAACACACATAATGAAATTAATTCTTGTAAACTCTTTAAGAGAAATTCTAGGCATGTATAATCCTATGTATGTACATCTATTCTTGCTGTATTAGAGGAAAAAACAAAACAAAACAGAAAAAATACAAGAAAAACAAGAAACAAAAGAGAAATAACAATAACAGAAAACCCAAACAATAACAATATAGCCTTTCAAAAGAAGGTGGTAGAAACATAACAAAGGTTGTTTTGCATAGTTATCTTCAAAAGAGTTTCTCAGATTACCAGATATAAACACGCATAATTGATCTAATCCTATGAATATTAACTGTTTTGTTGCAAGAACTAATTGAATTAATAGTATAATCATCTTAACTATCTTAAGTGTATATATACAAATTTATATGTTTTTTCTTTTCCCTTCCTTTTTTTCTCCTTTTCCCTCAGTTACATTTCCCCTTTGAGCAGTTTCTTACCCTTTCATAATATTTATTGAAGATTTTGTAACTTATTTACTCTTTCAGTTTCTTACACTAGGGAGACAATACGGTATTTACACATGTGAGTTGGATTTATTTCACTGATGAGTATGGTTTCAAATTGTGTCCATTTACCTACAAAAGCCATAATATGATCCTTCTTAATAGCTAAGTAATGCTCCATTGTATAAAAAAACCACATCTTTTTTATCCATTCCTTGGTTAATGGGCATTTGGGTTGTTTACAAGATTCAGCTACTACAAATTGTGCTGCTACAAACATGGGTGCACATATATCACTGTGGTATGATGTTTTCAATTCTTCTAGGAATATGCCCAAATGCAGGATGGCTTGTCAAAGG